>JARBWK010000008.1:112541215-112753391 GCA_030556195.1 Anolis apletophallus
TGTTTGGGAAGAAATGTACACCTTCAATCAATTACATAGCATGAAATAAGATGCATGTCAATGCTATATCAGTAAATATATCTTGGAAACCAGCCCTATTTCCAGAAAATAAAGGGCTGTTACATTACGCAGCATTCCCAGAGAAAAAGTAGAACTACCACCGCTTTGGTTAAACAAAATCAAGTAGCTTGTTGAACTGGGGGAATGGCTCTGAAAATCTGTGGTACTGCAATACTGATCTTTCAATTGGTTTAATTTTTATTGTGGTGTTCTAGTTTGATTTGTGTGTTTATGATGCTTTTATTTTAATCTGTTTGTATAATTATCTTTTTGGCAATTAAATTTTTTGCCTTATATTTTGGGAAACCAATTTGATTTCCCTTCGGGAGATTGGGTGGTCTAAAATTTTATTATTATTATTTTTTTTCTTCAAGGGAACGGGAATCAGGAGTCAAAATGTCATTGATTAATATCATAAATTAGAAAAACTGGTTTTCCCAAAGTATGTTGGGGGAAGCAATGCCATTTATTTAGGGAATGAGAAATTATGCACCAAAATGTTGGGACAGGTAAGGCACCATAGAATCATAAAATTTGGGAAGAGATCTCATGGACCACCCAGCCCAACTGCCTGCCAAGCAGCAGGAAAACGATTCAAAGCACCCTGACAGAAGCCTCTGCTTGAAAGCCTCCAAAGAAGGAGCCTTCACCATACCTACCATTAATTTCGGGAAATGTAAGGCCCTTTAGAAAACATGCCACTAGGTAAACAGCTGTTGAAACCCAGTGCCTGGGAAACTAAAAAATGGAGCCAGGGGGGCTGACCCTTCAGTTTGGACTTTTGGCTGCATTGCTGGCATCCTCCTTTTACGCAAAGAAAACTCCAGGGGACGGGAGTTCCATTGATGTTTGAAATATATTATGGATTTTGGGGTTTTGAAATTAATTTTTTCTAGTATCTGCTGCAGCTAAATTTGGGAAGATATGCCCATTCTCAATATGAAGATTTTTTTTATTTATTTATTTACTATTTTTATATGCCCCCCTTTCTCCCCCCAAGGGGAAACTCAGAGCGCTTACAGCAAACAACAATACTGCCAGAGTGGCTTACAATGCCATATAACAATTTTTGGGAATGGCTTACAGCAAACTGAAAAAGCAAAAATTAAATTAAATTACATTTTTTGACATGAGTACCAATGTCAAAAAGTCACCAAAAAAACAACAAAACTCTGTAAGCCACAAACCCAAAGGGTGGCGCTGTAAATGATAATATTGACATCATGACTACAAAGTCAGAATAAAAATGTCACTGTCACCATAGAAAAGTAAAGGTTTTCCTTGACAATAAGTGTAATCATGGCCAACTTGGGGGGAGGATGCTCATCTCCATTTCTAAGTTGAAGAGCCGGCGTTGCCCATTGACCCCTCCCCTCTGGAGCGGTACCTATTGATCTACTAATATTTACATGTTTTCTAACTGCTAAGTTATCAGAAACTGGGTCTACAGTGAGAGCTCACACCACTCCCCAGATCTCAACTGCTGACATTTTGGTCAGGAAATTAAGAAGCCTTGCAGTTTAACCCACTGCAACACTAGGGGCTCCACTCACCATATAGATATATATCATATACCTTTATCATTTCTCCTGTCATTCTATAATCTAAACTAAACTGGATACCTGGGCACTTTGATTCGTCCTCTTTTGATAGAAAATGATTGTGATATATCTCAGTGTAAACACAGCATTTTGCCTGCCTTTCATTTTTTTTGTAGGCATGAGGGGGAAAATGAAGTTTGGCAGGAACAAATCATTTTTTGCCAAAACCTAACATTTTGATCCAGTAAATCTGACAAAATATTCAAATAAACTATTTGACACAGTGATGACCATTGTGGGCTTTCTCCAGTCCATGTCAAATGTGCTCATAGTGCTCTCCTGTCCAATCTTATCAGTCACAGTTACAATTCAGTGTATCATACAGTTTGGAATTTAAATGACACCTTTATTTTGCCTCAGACAACAGTTGTATCTGCCTGGATTTCTAAAGCAAATGCACTTTATTAAGTAAACTCATTTCCTGTATATGATTACATTATGTCCCATCATTTTCATTCCTGAGTTATAAAATGTCATTTCCTAATTAGTTCTATCATAACAACATGGACAAAGCTTATTTAACTACAAAACTTTATTTTTGCATGGCATCCTGCAAGCTACATTTTGCTATAGTTTTTCAATGAATACCTGACAGAGTCTCAACCACCCAACATAGTTTGTGGCAGCTAAAAACAATCTTTCTGGAGTATAACTACTACTTTCAAAATACATATCAAACAATTAAGCAGGAAATAAATACATTCAAACCAGAAATGAATTTTTAGAAATGTTACATAGTGTTATGGAGAGAACACAGATAGCAGCTACATCTTAAACAGGCTAATGATTAAGCTGCTGTTGGTATTGCTTTGTGGTTATCATAAGCCTGCTTCACTGCAGGTCATTTTAGTTCCATTTCAGGTCATTTTGCCCTGGCATGCAGCTTTGCTGAATAACAACTACACACAGTAGACCACATGTAGTCAAGTCATATGGTCCTCCAAGTGTTTTGACTTCAACTGTCAGATGCCTCAGCCAGATTGCCCAACTAGTAGTAATTCTGGAAGCTGAAGTCAAACATACCTGAAAAGCCAAAGTTTGGGAACCACTACTGTCAGTATATTATACCAGTTGTAAAATAAAATGTAAAATTGTACAATTCCACAGAACTCTTTCCATGACTCCTGGGAATTTGGTACAACATGTAACATCACCCTCAGATGAGAAATCATACTAATTAGCTTCCCTTTAATCCTACAAGGAAAATAAAACTGAATGCTTTAAATCAGAAGAAATATTACTCAAGTCTTTATTAATTCTAGAGGAAAATGGCAGTAGGAATCGACATTAAGAATATCCAATTTTCTAATTATATAACACACAATCTTTAGCAGACATGAATTTATTATTTAGAATTTTTCCGACCAAGTCAACATGCCCTGTGATGTTCTTCTGTTAGACTGATTGTTTGCCCATTCCATCAGCTTCTAACGTTGAAGTGATAAGAGGACACACTACACATTCTAAGGATTTGACCAGCTACCATGTACTGGAAGGTTTAGAATAACATGCAACATGCTGTGTAAATTGAATGTATGTAACTTTGCTTCTTTCCAATCAGGATAGCCAGTAGTAAGTCATGGTTTTAAAATTGAGTATGGGCAGACTCACACAGACCCATAACCTAAAGCCAATCCATCATGCTGAATAATGGATTAGTCCTGTATGAACAGGCACTTCCTCAGTTTCTACAGAGGTGAGAGGAGTGCCCACTTCTCGACTAACTATTCCCCCTGCCCTCCATTTCAGCTGTGATACAGGTCCTACCTGTTCACCATCACATTATTTGATGTCAGCCATGATGCTGAGGGATGGAGAGATAAGAAATCCTCTGTCTCTCCTCCCTTGCAGCCGCATCCCACTACTCAGTCAACATAATGGTATGTTATGTTGAACACATCTTGTGACCATAGAGCCACTACGCAGGTGGTGGTAAGACACTGCCATCCGCTCCCCAGGATGCCCCTCGTAGTGCTCTGTCTCATGGGGCTAATCTTCCCTCTACACCACCTAAGTGGTCAGTGTATATGGGGCCTAATATTGTGGAGATCAGGGTTTGAACTACATTTGTCCATGTAAATATAATGGATGACCTCTCGTCTCTCAGGGCCCTTCCAGACAGGTCCTATGTTCCAGGATCTGATCCCAGGTTTTCTGTTTATCCCAGATTATCTGGCAAGGTGGACTCAGGTCCTTCCACTCAGCCCTATATCCCAGAATATCAAGGCAAAAAAAAATCCCACAATATCTGCTTTGAACTGCTATCCCACACTCAGATAATGTGGGATATTCTACCTTGATATTCTGGGATATAGGCCATGTGGAAGGGCCCTCATACATCCAGCTGAAAGCAGAAAACCCTGGGATCAGATCCTGGGATATAAATATTGCCCAAAAAAAATACCATGATAGGTTCTCCTAAGGGTCATCATAATTTGGGAACAATTTCAGCTGCACCCAGCAGCAACAAGGGTACAAACACTATTGATAATAAAAGACAATGGGGAGAAGGACCTTGTACTTGAGAAGAGTGACACCTATTTGTTTTGCTTTATCAGATGGCTCTTCATTCAATGACTCTGCAACTATTTTTACATCAGAAACATCTCTAGAGGAAATCAAATACAAATTAGCTCGGAACTTATATGAAAATAAAATTTTGAGTGCATTGCTCAAATGCAAGAAGGGTACTGGCTTTGGTTGAAGATAAGCCTGAGACTGAGAAAGATAAGGACTGAAACTAACCATTGGGAAGTCCAAACCAGAAAGACATGAGCTACATAAATGGATTGCATGAAAAATAATAAATTAACATAAAACACTACACCCATTGTATATAAGGCCTCACACAAAAAGTCATGATATACATTGTTGGACATTTGTCAGTTGCATCTAAACCGCTGCAGTCCATTTTCTAAATGGTGATTGATTTGCCTAATATTCTACTGATGATCCAATATTAATGGCCTTTTCCTCTATAAAGGTGTTGTACAGCAACTTGGCCACTAGAAGTTGAACAATCTACTGGAAAATGTTAAAAGCTAACTTGATTAATAATTATAATGGTGATGCTGACACTGAAGCATTTGTATTAGCCATTTGCTCAAGTCATCCTCAATCTCTTGCAATCTTATGCATGATTTCCAAGAGCCATCAACATCAACTCAGCAAATGCTTTTCCTCAGGTCTTGCAGAGCCAGACAGGACATTCTTGAGTGACTAAATCTATCAATCATGTGTTCTTCATCTTTTCAAATACCTGCCACTTAACCAAACATTGTCTTTTCCAGTGTGTCATGTCCTTTTCATGTCCTTTTCATGTGTCATGATATGTCCAAAATTTTACAGTCTTTATCACACCACATCAAACTCCTCAGATGTACACCTACACACCGGATCCTCAACTGAGTTCAGCTTCCCATGTAAATCCTAGAAGAGATATCAGGACAAGGGCATACAGCGATTTTCGGATCAGCCAGAGGATTATTTGCTGTGGAAGACCACCTTCAAAAGGGCTATTCGAGATTTTAAGCTGGACGCTGAAGAAGAACGAGCACCGCGATAGAAGTGTCCCTCTTGGACCGACTCTCGACAGGTTTCCATCGCTGAAGATGAAAGACTGCAAACAGCTTTGGGATCTCGGCGATTTACTCATGGAATTGGATTCTGCCAAAACAAATCCAAAATTGCCAGGATTGGCATGTCTTGACCAGTACACGACGCAAAGTGCTATTCTTCGCAAGCTTCCCTTGCCTCTTCAAGAACTGTGGGGCAGAGAAGTGTTTAAGTTTAAAGAGGCAAACGCAAATGTATACCCACCCTTCCTATTTAGTGAACTTTATTACCAGAACAGCTCGTGAAAGGAATGACCCTCAAACAGGTCTTTCTACATTATATCAAGGTTTCAAGCCTGAAAGGATTACCAAAGAAGACAAAGCACCCGGTAAAGAATCCAAGCGGAACGTGAGTGTCAAGACCACAGACACCACTACTCCAGCTCCTGTCCCACCAGTTGGCAAGGACAGCACATCATGTCCCATTCATCAAAGGCCACACAGCCTAGCTGAATGTAGAGAGTTTGCCAAGAAGCCTTATAAAGAACGGCTCCAGATAGTTCAAAAGGCCAAAGTGTGTTATAAATGCTGCAGCGCCACTCCTCACTTTTCCAAGGACTGTAAAGAAAATGTGAAATGCCAGCATTGTAATAGCCTCAAGCATTGCTCTGCAATGCACAACTTTGATTTTTCTCCATCTAAAGTAAAGTCAAAGCCTCCTGACAAAGATCAAAAGCCCAAAGAAAATAAAGATCAGAAGTCTACAGAACCTCAGGTAGCCCTCAAGGCTTCTGCGGTTGCCTGCACTGAGCTTTGCCAGGACCATAGTAAGCCCAGGATTTGTCACCCAATCTGCCTGGCAGAAGTGTATCCAGAGACAATCAGCCATGGAACAGAAAAAGATCTACGTTGCCCTGGATAACCAAAGCGATACATCTCTTGCAACCCCAGAGTTCTTTGACATGTTTAACCTTCATACCAAGACAGTGGAATATACCATCTCCACCTGTTCTGGAAAGAAAAAGATGCATGGAAGAGTAGCTACAAAGTTCAGAATTTCACCTTTTGGACAAAAGGCCAGCTACGAACTTCCTGACCTCATAGAATGCAGCTTGATCCCTAGGAACAAAGCTCAAATTGCCACAAAGGAGGTGGTACAAGCCCATCCTCATCTCAAGAAGATTCAAGATTTAATTCCAACATTAGACTTGGAAGCAGATATCGTTTTGCTCATCGGCGCAGATTGCCCCACGCTGTTCTGTGTCAGCAACCAGATCAAGGGTCCTCAGGGATCACCTATAGCCCAACAGTTGCCTCTAGGATGGACGGTGTTAGGTCCAGCCTGCTTGAACAAGATGTTTCAGCCTGTCACCAAAAGGCCTTCACTCATGCTTGGATGTAGCAACCACATCTCAGTTTGCTGTCAAGGAGTAATGCTCAATTACTCATCCATTTTTGAAGTCACAGAGAGATGAACAAACCGCCTTCTCCAAAGATGAGCAAAGGTTCCTTGAGATGATGAACAACCAAGTCACTCAAGATCCAGAAGGTAATTGGATAGCACCTTTACCTTTCAAGCCAGAAAGACCTTCTCTGCCCAACAACAGAGATGTTGCCCTGCATCGCCTCCTGTCTTTAAAAAGAAGGATGCAAAGAGACTCAAAGATGAAGGCCCAGTTCATTCAGTTCATGGAAGAACTCTTCCGCAGCAACTACGCTGAATTAGCCACTGTGTGTTTAGAGGGAGAAGAACAGTGGTACCTGCCGTACCACAAAGTGACTCATTCTCAGAAACCAGATAAAGTCCGCATTGTGTTTGATGCCAGTGCCGAATGCAAAGACACAGCTTTAAACCATGTGCTTCTTAAAGGCCCCGATTTGCTCAACAGCCTGCTCGGAGTTCTTCTAAGATTCAGACAAAAGAAGTATGCAGTAATAGCTGACATACACAAAATGTTTTATGCATTTTTAGTTTGTCCAGAACATCGAAGGTTTTTGAAGTTTTTGTGGTTTGGAGACACTGAGACTCTTTCTGATGTGTCTGAATACCAGATGAGAGTTCATGTTTTTGGCAACACTCCGCGCGGCCGCGCCAATTATTGTCTAAAGAAGACTGCTGACAAATTTGGTCATTTGTTTAGCCCAGCGGCAGCCACTATCGTCAACCACCACTTTTATGTTGATGACCTTCTCGCTTCATTTGATTCTATAGAACAAGCCACAAACACAGTTAAGGAAATCCAAAAGATGCTGAGCAAGGCTAACATCCGCCTTCACAAGATTAATTCAAACAGTCCAAAGATACTACAGGCTTTCCCACCAGAGGACTTGGTGGAAAAGGATGCATCAAAGTTGTTCCAAGACCTCAACGCTCAAGCCAGTTTAGGTTTGCTATGGAATATAGCTACAGACTGTTTTACTTTAAGAGCTCCCAAATTGGACAATGTTATTTCCAAAAGACTTATGTTATCCGCCATTAACGGCATTTATGATCCATTGGGAATAGTGTCTCCAGTAGTCATCTCAGCCAAATTGCTTTTCAGACAGGCAATTCAGCACAAGCTCACTTGGGATCAAGAGCTTCCTCAAGATCTCATGTCACAATGGAAAAATTGGACTCACCAAGCCCAAGACATAGAAAAAATACAGCTATCAAGACAGTACATAGCAAACAGTTCTGCACCTTCAGAGATCATGGAATTGCATGTATTCTGCGATGCGTCCACCAAGGCCATTGCTGCAGTTGCATACGCCAGGCAAAGAGGTATCTGTACCTGCTCTTCAGGATTTGTGATGTCAAAGGCTAAAGTAGCACCCATGGACTCCACAGTGCCCAGATTGGAACTTTGTGCTGCTGTCTTGGCCATTCAGTTGAGCCAAACAATTAGAGAGGAAACTGGACAATTATTCCAAAAAGTATTCTTCCACACAGACAGCATGGTTGTGCTAGGATACTTACAAAACACTACCAATAGGTATAAAGTTTATGTTGCAAACAGAATCAATACCATCCTGAAGGGCTCTAATTGTAATCAGTGGCATTACATTTCCACTTCAGAGAATCCAGCAGATATAGCATCTCGAGGAACATCTGCATTAAAGTTGTTAAAATCATCTTGGATTACAGGACCTAAATGTCTTCAAGATCCTTCATTTCCACAAAGCATCACAGTGCCCAAAGACACTGAATTGCCAGAGATTCAGTCTTGCAAATCTACTATAGATGGTCAAGCTTCAATAAGACAAGGTTTAAATCCTGCCAAATTTGAACGTTTTTCCAAATGGACTAGACTTCAAGCAGCTATTGCCAGACTGATTCATCGCATTACTGCAAAGGACAGTGGTGCAATCCAGCTTCAAGATTTATCGAAAGCTTCAACAGTCATCCTTAGATCCACACAAAGACATTGTTTCTCAGAAGAAATAGCTAATTTAGAAAAAGGAACATCCTTGCCTAAAAACAGTTGTTTAAAGGACTTGAACCCCTTCTTGGACAAAGAGGGTCTTCTTAGAGTTGGAGGTAGACTAAAAAGGGCTAAGATTAGAACTTGTGTCCAAAATCCTGTTATTTTGCCACACTATAGCCACACAGCAATGCTGTTGACACAGCATTTCCATGCAAAGGTTAGACACCAAGGAAGGACATTCACTGAGTCTGCCTTGAGAAACAATGGGTTTTGGATTGTGAATGCTCGAAGACTTGTTGGAAAAGTGATTTACAATTGTGTTAAATGTAGACAACTCAGGCGCAGTTGTCAAAGTCAACTTATGGCGGATCTGCCACCGGATAGGACAGCCACTGACCCCCCGTTCTCTCACATTGGTATAGATGTATTCGGACCTTGGGAGGTCACTGCAAGAAAGACCAGAGGTGGCAGTGCTAATTGCAAAAGATGGGCAGTACTCTTCACATGTCTTGTGATTAGAGCAGTGCATATAGAAGTGATTGAAGGCATGGATACATCTTCCTTCCTCAATGCCCTAAAAAGGTTCATAGCTATCAGAGGCCCCGTCAGACCATCAGGTCTGACCATGGTACTAATTTTATAGGAGCTACCAAAGAGCTCAATTGTTTGGCCCTATTTGAAAAGGATGAAACCATCCGTGATTTCACAAATCAAGAACAAATAGTTTGATGTTCAATGTTCCTCATGCGTCCCACATGGGCGGTGCCTGGGAAAGAATGATAGGTATCTGCAGAAGAATACTTAGTTCTATTCTGACAGAGCACAAACATCTTACACATGAGATGCTTGTCACATTCATGGCAGAAATCTCAGCCATTATCAATAACAGACCATTGGCTCCGCTTGACAGTGACCCAGACAACCCACAGTTATTAACTCCAGCCTTGATCTTAACTCAAAAGGTTCCGGGTTGGAATGATATCATGTTGCCTGTTCCAGAAGGTACATACAGAGCCCAATGGAAACGCGTCCAATCTTTGGCTAACCAATTTTGGAAGCGTTGGAAGTCAGAATACTTGAGTCTGTTACAAAAAAGAAAGATCTGGCAACATGAAAGCGCCAATATAAAGGTTGGTGATTTGGTCTTACTCAAAGAAAAGGACACTCCCAGACATACATGGGCAAAGGGTATTGTGTCAAAGTTATATCCTAGCTCTGATGGTAAAGTGCGTAAAGCCCAAGTTAGGGTTGCTTCCAAAGAAAAGATTTCTTTATTTGACAGGCCCATTAGTGACATGGTTGTCTTGTTCTCAGAGGGTTAATAATGTTAAAGGTATTTGACTTCATTTTAGTTTAAATTTCCGAAAGTCTGGAAATTTAGACCGGGAGTGTGACGGCGTGGCTGATGCCACCTGTGTATAAGACTTTAAGTTGCAAGGTTTAAACTATTGGATTATGTTTCAGCTAGTCTGTTTAGTGTTGTTAAGTTTTGGTTGCATTGATTGGTTCTTTAGAGCTGTCAATCATCGTTAAGTTTGTTTTTCCTCCCCCTTGAGACTTTGGAAATCTAGCTTTCTTTTTAGATTTTGCCTGCATCTCTACAGAAGAGGACGTGTTAGAGGGTTTGCCAGCCAGGCCTCAGTCAGGCATTCTCTAGCACCAATTCTTCATATCTTGGATTCATTCTGCATATCCAGCACACCTGGATGGGACTGTGGAATCTCAAGCGCCTTCAACTTGTCATTTGGCACCAAGAGGAAGGCTCTGTGCCTTCAATATAGGTCATTTGACTGGGGCTAAGAGAGTTCTCACCTCAAAGCCATTGAGAGAGAGAGATTTGGAAAGCCATCCGGCTGAAAGCTTCCTGGACCCAAACAACTAAAGAACTGTAATGTATATTTTATTTTACCCCTTTTGAAGAACCAAGTTTAATACCTCAATAAGATAACTCCTTTTGTGAACAATAAAACCTGTTTGAGTTATCTAAAGTGACTGGTTTGGTCCTTGGGAGTTCCAGTTCTCTATGGGAAGGCAAGAAGAGCTCCCTGGGAAGAGATGTCACGTCCTTGTTCCTATTCTAAGCCAAAGTTCCCAGGCGTGTCTTCACAGCTTACTTTCGCTGTAGTATTTTTGACTCTTGTTTGATTTGGGGTTCAGCTTTTGAACTGTTTTCTAACTCTAATGCCCCTTCCACACAGCTGCATACAATCCCCAAATATCTGCTTTGAACTGGGAGATATGGCAGTGTGGACTCAGATAACCCAGTTCAAAGCAGATATTTTGGGTTAGTCTGCCTTGATATTCTAGGACAGTGATTTTCAACCTTTTTGAGCCACGGCACCTTTTTTACATTTACAAAATCCTGGGGCACACCACCAACCAAAATGACACAAAATGACACTCTAACACAGTAATACATATAGTTAATATGTGTTTAAATATATTTATACACTCAGTGTGAAACCTGGGGCTGTGATCCCAAATTACCACTGTCACTTGACACGCAGCTGCAGCACTAACCCTAACTTTGTTTACTTAACCGCGTCTGAGCGAATTCAGAATGGCGCGACCATAGCACTCTCACATCACTTCTTAGGTGATGCGAGAGTGCTATGGTTCCATTTCTTAAAGGGACAGATGCGCCTTATACTTTATATATGAATGAAGTTCAAAAATAATTTCCCACAGCACACCTGTTGTTCTCTCACGGCACACTTGTGTTCCGCGGCACCCTGGTTGAAAATCACTGTTCTAGGATAAATGGCTGTGTGGAAGGGCCCTCAGGCAGGCATGTAGCGGGGGGGGGGGGGCTTGTGGGGCTTCAGCCCCCCTCCCCGAAATTCTCAGGGTGGTCCGCGAGAAGGCCTTACTTACATTATTTAAACTGTTATGTGCATTCATATCATGATCTGATCACCATGTTCAATATATGCCATATGCATGAGGGGATTGGGATACTGATACAAAAGGTTTGCTAGGGTAGACCCTCTCTCACTCAGACTCAGTCCCCCCCCCCCCCCCCAAATCAAAATCCTGGCTACGGGCCTGCCTTCAGGCTCAAAGCCAGCACACAGATTGTCTTTAAATAGGTATAAGTATCACCCCTTTAAAAAGGACAATTTTATCAGCCCTTGCTAAGGCTGTTACTACAACGCCCTATATCCCAGGATCTGATCTCAGATTATCTGCTTTGAACTGGATTATATGATAAATAATCTGAGATAAACAGATAATCTGGGATCAGATCGTGGGATATAGGGCCTAAGACCACATCTATATCTATCAGTGTGCAGGGCTCTAGCACTGCTCCGATGTAACTTAGAAGCATCCATGGAGCTCTTTGGCCATCTACTTGGTTGGCTCATTCAAGGGTGTGTCAGGGCTGAAAACCAACTCCCAGAGTCGGACATGACTGGACATTAAGTCAGAGGAAAACCTTTACCTACCTGGTGGGAAAAGCTAGATTGGGTCAGGGGCATTTAGTAAAAGCGGCTTTTTAATTTTTTTGTAAGTGTTTGCAATTGCTCCTTGCAACATGAAAACCCTTGTCCTACACAATCTGCTCTTGTTTTGCTGTTTGAAAAGACACACATACAGTTGGTCTCATTTGTGTTTCCCCCAAGAGGCAAATAGCAGGTTGTGCAAGGTAGTTCAGGGCACAAAATTGTGTTGGAATAAAAAAATAATTTCTTCCTTCCCTTATTGTCCTGGTTCTCTTCATTTCCTTAGTGAGTTTTAAGGGGGTTGCCCTGGGAGGAGTCAAATAACGGATTTTCTACTATCTTGTCTTCAATGGCTGTCACTGGCCTTTCTTGTGTATCTTCCTTGTCTTACTTTGAGTACCACTCTTCCTGCATCTTTAATGCACTTCCTTCCATCATAACCTCTTTTCCCCTTTGGATAGATTGCTTGACTCAGACTGTGGCTGCAGATTGACCCTTTTATTGATTGATCCTGCAGGAAAGCATAGAAAACAATGGTAACAGCAACAACAGTGTTGGCCAGCTATTTTTAAAGTGTATGTTATGTGTACATTTAACAAAAAATATCAAAGTGCTTAATTTTTTTTAAAAAAATGATCAAAGTTTTCCCAAATGATATCTGCCCAACAGTATATGAGTAAGAAACAAAGTGTAATTGTTACACAAAAAAGTAGTGGTATAGCTAGTTATTTTATTTACTTACTTACTTACTTACTTACTTACTTACTTATTTATTTATTTATTTATTTATTTATTTATTTATTTGGGCTTGTAGACTGCCACTCCCAAAAGGCTCGGGGCGGTTTACAATACAATTCAGTAAAAGACAATGAGTTAAAACATAGAATAGAATATACATAAAACATCAGATAAAGCATGTTTGAATCACCGGCTTTCAAACGCTTGTCTAAACAAATGCGTCTTGCAGGCACGACAGAAGGTGACTAAATTTCATAGAGCCCACATTTCTGATGGTAGCATATTCCAGAGGGCCAGGGCAATAATAGAGAAGGCACTGCACCGAGTCGAAGTGAGATGGAAAGACTTCACACTAGGGATGGCAAGGAGGTTCTGGTCTTCAGAACGGAGTGATCTCGGAGGGTTATATGGAATCAGGCGATCCCGTAGGTACACTGGTAGGTATTCCATATATAACATACACATACATACATACATACAATCTATTCTGCAAGTCGCTTCTGGTGTGAGAGAATCAGCTGTCTACAAAAATGTTGCCCAGGGGATGCCCAGATGTGTCACGGTACTGAGACGGCTTTGGTCGTCTTGGTGGATGACCTCCACAGAGAACTTAACAAGGAGACACATTCCTCTTATCTGCCTATTACAACCACAGACTACATATTACAATGCAGTCTGAGCCCTGCCACATGCAGAATGGAGGACCTTCTTATAGCAACACCAGAGGCACTCCAAGTGGCCAGCTACTGGTAATGTAGCGGCAATTTGGAGTCCCAAAACTCCTTAGGCAATAACTTTTACCTCAGGCGGCGCCTCCGTGCGAGCACAGGGGCAGATGAACAACGCGACAATTCTTACTACGGTTCAATGAAGCCAAACTTTATTTGCAGGGCATCAGCTGACGGGTTCGGCCTGGCAGAACTAGCTGCTAAAGGGCAAGAGCCCCGAACAATCTCCACATTTTGATTTTAGACAAGCAATGGCGACAAGCCCCGTTGTCGCCCTCCTTCATGCCTTGTTACTGGCGGCACTCATGAACTCATTTTATTATCCAATTAAACAAAGCATTCTCTAGCATTTCACTCCTATTTGCTAAAAGGCATGGCGTAGGTATTAATTCTGATTCTCAGGCTATGTTATCTGCTCTGATGCAGCGTGTTCCCAAATTGTTACAAATCTACGCCATTTCTCCCTGGCATTCACGGAGAGAAGTCTTTAATTGCCATGCGCACTGTCTATCCATTCAGGAACATTGTAAACAAACGCACGTTGCTAGCATTTGGCCAATCAGGGCCGCTCTTATCTAAAAGGCACATGATGTTCCCTGGCAAATCACTGCTTGTGCCTTGGTACCAATCAAAATAGCTCATTCTCGCCACTATTACTTGGCAAGCCACCCCGGTATTCTAAAGCCTATACTGAGCAGCACTTTCTCCTGACATTGTTTCTGCTAAAAGCATCAATTTCCCCTTTAGTAAAAGGACATTTAGTATAATGCCAAGTTTTTTTAAACTTTATGTTTTTAAAATACATTACAAGCATACCCTTGGTTCACTTCCAATACAATAAATAAACAAAATACAGTCTATTGTCCCAGTTTCCCAAAAGGAGTAATGGTTTACAGACAACATTTCCCAGCTCTGCCCTTTGGTTCCATTCATCTTCTTTGTTAAACTTGTGGGGACTCACCAGGGCCGTAGCCAGGATTTTGATTTGGGGGGGGCTGAGTTTGGTCGGGGGCTGAGACTGGGTGGAAGAGGGTCTACCCTAGCAAAACTTTTGTATTGTTATCCCAATAACCCCATTAATGTGGGATATAATGAGCATGGTGATCAGATCATAATATGAATTAACATAACAATTTAAATAATGTACCAGTAAGGCCTTTTCGTGGACCACCCTGAGAATTTGGGGGCTGGAGCCCCCTTAGCCCCCCCTGGCTACATGCCTGGGACTCACAAATTTTGAGATAGTAAGTTAAGGCAGTGTTTCCCAACCAGTGTGCCGTGAGCTATCATCAGGTGTGCCATGGAAAATTGGCACTCTCCCCCTCCTAGCAGCCCCCTCACAGGTTTCCAAGAAACAAATTGAGCCGCTCCACTTCAAAAAGTTTTTTTACTATTTTACTGGATTTTTTGAGAGTTGCCTCCCTCCCCCTCAAGGAACTGTTTATAACAGCTTCATGGCATCCATAGTTAACTGGAATCAAGTTTCACTCTGGGTGAAATTTCACAAAGGTCTGGAGAACAAGTTCTATGAGGAGCGGCTTGAAGAGCTGGGCATGTTTAGCCTGAAGAAGAGAAGGCTGAGAGAAGACATGATAGCCATTTATAAATATGTGAGAGGAAGTCATATATATGTTGTGTTCATCGAAACAGGCCCAGGTTTCACACTGAGTGTATAAATACATTTAAAAACATATTAACTACCGTATTTTTCGCACCATAAGGCGCACCTGCTGATAAGACGCACCCTGTTTTTGGAGGAGGAAAATAGGAAAAAGGGAGCCCTGCGGAGCGCTGCGGCCTCTTCCTCCTTCCTTCCTTCCCCTCCTCCCTCCCTCCGGCCTCTCTCCTTCCGTGCGTGCCACAGCCGGCGAGGCCTTCTCCCCTTCCTGTTCGGAAGACAACGGGGCAAAGATGGCGGCAGGCCAGACGTCTTGAGGGCTCCTCAAGTCGCCAACCGTTTCTGCCGACCAGAGGGCGAATCGCGCCCTCACCTCTGGCCACAACAGACGGTTGAGAGGCAGCGAAGCCAGGGGACCACACCGCCGGCTCCAAAAGCCCCCCCCCTTCTCAAGAGGGGGAGGCTGAGAGAGCCCGGAGTGCGATCTGCATCGGCAAGCAGGCCGCGAAACGGGTAGCGGGCTTAACCCGCACCTACTGCCAGCCCGCCCACACAATTCCAGCAAGAAGGAGGGGGCTAAGGAAGAAAACCCTGGGGCCGAACACCAAGCCCAAAAGAAGGGAGACGAACCTGAGGAAGACGAGCGGCTGGCATCCGAGAGCCAGGGAAGCAGGAAAGAAGGAACCCTGAAGAGAGGAAGGCACGGCCGGTAAGAACAGGAAGGCAAAACCACCCGGAGGAGGAAGAAGGGGAGGCGGCCTCACGGAGACCCGAAGACAGGCGCATCTTCCTGACGTCAGGAAGATGCGCCCTCTGTCTTCAGGCCACGGGCGGCCTCTCCACGGAGACCCGAAGACAGAGGCGCATCTTCCTGACGCCAGGAAGATGCGCCTCTGTCTTCAGTCTCCGTGGGGCCCCCCTCATGGCCTCCCCCTCCTCCTGCTCCACCTCGGGTTCCTCCGCACCGCCGGTAAGTACAATATATCCCCCCTCTGCTCCCCCACTCCCTCCCTGCGTCTTCGCTCCATAAGACGCAGCTGATTTTCATCCCACTTTGGGAGGAAAAAAAACTGCGTCTTATGGTGCGAAAAATACGGTAAATATATGTATTACTGTGTTAGAGTGTAATTTTGTGTCATTTTGGTTGGTGGTGTGCCCCAGGATTTTGTAAATGTAAAAAATGTGCCGCGGCTCAAAAAAGGTTGAAAAACACTGAGTTAAGGTATACCCAAATAATACTGGGAGGTAGTGTTGGGCAGGTGAGAATTTACACTAGGAGCTCCCCTATAAAAGCTACATGTGGTTTTGACACAAGACTGGAATTGGTCCCATCTAGGGTATATTTGCAATACACAGTCGTACCAGTTTCATACCAATTTAACTGCCATGTTTCAATCTTATTGAAGTTTGGGAATTGTGGTTTGGAAAGGGCCTCGGAATTCTCTGTTAGAGAATGCGCAAACATTCAAAGGAGTGCACTAGATAATTCAAGCTACTCATTGGATGACAAATTGCAAGATTCTATAGGATGAAGTTAAAGTTAAAGTGGAATGAAAGTGTTATAAATATGCAGTGTGGATACAACCCAAGAATGTCTTATATAGAGGTTTCAAACAACAAATCCTATATGAATCAGGATTGGTGGCATACAATAAACTGCAGAGTTTCTTATTAGGTTATGAAATGTCTCTAGATTAGTATGACCTTTTATTGAATTCTGTAGGACCACAGGAAATGAAAACTAGTCCTCCTTTAGAGTCTGCCTCGACATAAGCTGTAAATATTCTACGGCACAGAATTTATCATTTTCTGAATCAAACTTTCCATTTAAAAGGTTCCCATTCCCTGCGATAATCATCATGCGTAGTGAAATTTGACTTTTGTAAACAGGGGGGTAAGCCTTGTGCCTTGAACAACTCTTTGACCTTTTCCATGAAGCAAATTAATGTTGCAAAGTAACTCCCACAATGCCAAATCATTGGTCAGAATGAATGAAACTGCTGAAAGTTATAAATCAAAGCAACTTGAGACCCTAGATTACAGCCGACCCTCCATATTTGCGGGTTTAATTATTTGCAGAATTGGTTAATATGTTATCTCTAGGAATCTCTTAAGTCCTTTGTGATGACTCTGTGGTGAGCATCCACCAGAATTTACCAGAGCAAGGGTGCTTAAACTTACCCACTCACAATCTCTTTTGGCCCAAGAAATTTTTATGTATATAAGTACAGTATATAAAAGAGATATTTAAAAATCAAACATTTAAACCAAATCAGGATTTGCAAGGATTGGTAAAAGGCTGATATTTTTTTGTATTTTTGGTAAAAGGCTGATATTTTTTTGTGGATTCTTCTGCAGAATCCACTAAAAACTCTGCATAACAGACACTAAGTGAAACTTGGAAAACTTTTACTGCTGCCAAAATTTTGAGGACCTAAGCTAAGGGGACTGCATTTGGTTTCAGGGCCCATAGTTTTGGAATCTCTGATCTGGGGGATCTAGAGATCCCTAGATGGAACATCAGTAGATTACCAAATGTTTGATCTTACAGCAGGATTCTGTATTCAACCTACAGCCTTAGAATTGCTCTGGAGCAGGGGTTCGTAAACTGTGCTCTGTGGAGCCCTTGGGCTCCACTATACGCCTTCCTGCTTCCACCTCTTTCCTCCTCCTGAGAAATGAAGGGATTAAATTTTGGAGCTACAGCAGCAGCAATAGTAGTGTCCTCCCCGGGAACAGACCCTTTCTTACCCAACTCCGTTGCCCACATTATTTCCTTGCCATCCAGACACACCCCCCCCCCATACCTCACTGCCTTTGTTTCCAAAACTCTATTTCCCTCCTTCCTTTGATTGTGCTTTTCCTGCATGGCAGAAGGGAGTTGAACTGGATGGTCCCTGAGGTTTCTGCTATTATTATTATTATTCTGCTATTATTATTATTATTACAAAGGCTAGGTGGCCATCTATTGCGGGTGCTTTGATTGTGCTTTTCTTGTATGGTAGAAGGGGGGTGGACTAGATGCCCCCTGTGGTTGCTCCGATTACTATTATTACTACTACGATTATTACAGAGGCTGGATTACCAATTGCCGGGGGCAGTTTGTGCTTTTCCTGCATGCCATAAACGGGTTGACTGGATGGCTCCTGGGGGTCTTCCACTGAAACACTATTAAGTTTATCTTGTTTAAAATTGTTCTTAATCTTAAATATTGTATTGTTCTCCACCCCCCAACGACAAACAAGATATGCACCATGTGCATAGGAATTTGTTAATGTTTTTATTCAATTAGTTCACACAAACTGTCTCCATCCATCTGCCTCTGGCCCAGTGCATATGTCAAATTTGAAAACACAATGGGGCCCCTGTGTCCAAAAGTTTGCCTGTGCCTGTATTTATACATTATGTATAATATATATGTATACTGTACATTATATATTCTTGGGCTCCACGAGAAACTTTTGCTTCAAAAGGGGCTCTGTGGCTGAAAACGTTCGAGAACCTCTGCTCTGGAGGATCTGGAAAAGTGTAGAAAAGTATTCTTAGGATTAAAAAAAAACCCTGGAGTTGCTGTAGCCCTGTGGTTTTCAACTTGTGTGTCTCCAGATGTTGGCCTTCAACTCCCAGAAATCCTAACAGCTGGTAAACTGGGAGCTGTAGGCCAAAACACCTGGGGACCCACAGATTTATTTATTTATTATATTTATTTATTTGCGACATTTATATGCCGCCCTTCTCACCTCGAAGGGGACTCAGAGTGGCTTACAAGATATATACAATACAATATATTATATTATTAGCATAGCACAATATCAGTATTATATATTACTATATTCTACTATACACCATTATATTGTAATATTATTAGTAATATTACATGTAATCTAGAATATATAATGTATTGTATTACATTATAACATTATAAATATTATATGTATATACAATATATTATATTATTAGTATAGCACAGCTGAGAACCATTGCATAGCCCTACCCATTTAAAAGGTAGAAGATGTATGCTATATATCTTAATTATCCATCTCTACTGTAAAGCACACAATGAATCCACTCTTTTCAACAAGATGCCAGCCAATTTGTGAGTCAGGTGGTCTCTAAATGTAATTCCAAAAACCAAAGTGAGACATTAGAGATTTGAGACCCATTTGACACAGTCAGTATGGTGAGACTGTGGGTTAGTCCGTACCAGTTCTGCTCATTTTCACTGGATTTTGTTTGTACCACAGATTGAACTGTGTTCCCTGCAGTCTTCACAGCTATCATAGAGTTAATGATGTCTCTAATTGCTTGTTATATAGTAAAATAAATATATTTATGTTTTTCATGCTGGCAGCCTGGTTTCATCTTCTTCTGGAAGAGAGTGACAATTCCATTTTTTTCCTTCTGAGCAGATTAGCAGTGAAACAGGCAAGGCTAAAACAGCAGATGGAGCTGCAGGTCAAAAAGAATATTTTCATCCCTCCAGAATGGATATTGACCAATAATGAACAATGTGGGTCTTTGGGAGAGAAGTGGGGAACTGAAGACTGAATTAGTCAGGTACAGAATGGCATGGCTTAAATTGCACAACATTCATGATGCTGCACACACACACACACCCCACACAGACACACACACACACTCTCTCTCTCGATAAGCAAAAAAGGGTCTACTTTTCTTTCCAATGAAAGTAGTATAAGATCTGCCTCAGATTTTGTTTTTATGCCTTGAGAACTAGAATCTTGTTTTTCAGTGAAATATCAAAATGTTTACAGTTAGCAGAGTGGGGATTATCCCCTCTTCAATGCAAAGTGCAGTCAACCCTCCATATTTGTTAAGGATTAAGTGAACAGGGTTCCGGCAAAAGTGAAAAAATCACAAATAGAAAACAGGAGGGGGGGGGGGGAGTTGAATGAAGAGAATATTTAGAAGTCTCTACATCCTCTAACATAACTCTATGGTCAACTTATGTTGGAGTCATGCTGGAGTACTTGGGGATTCTGAGTAAATAACATATTCATCAAATCTGTAAATAATCACATCTGCAAAATAGATTGCACTGGAAGCCATTTATACCACTGCATCTTAAACTGTAGATACTGACACCAAATGGCTTCTGTAGCTTAATATTGGTGTTCCCCCCAAAATGGCACTTAGTGTCTGTTTTAGCTATTTACATGAATCTGTTGTGCAGCATTTATTTATTTATTTATTTATTACGTCAAACTTCTATACCGCCACTCCGCGGGGGCTCAGAGCGGTTTAAAGTGGACTCTGCAGAAGATGCTTCATATGTACTTCATAAAAGGGAAAATCAACCTGTTTAGCAAGCCTTGCAAATGCTGATTTATTACCAGTGGTGCAATGGGTTAAATCAGGGGTGGGCAATTACTGGCCCTCCAGGTGTTTTGGACTTCAACTCCCAGAAATCCTAGCAAGTTTACCAGCTGTTAGGATTTCTGGGAGTTGAAGTCCAAAACACCTGGAGGGTCGGTAATTGCCCACCTCTGGGTTAAATTCTTGTGCCAGCAAGACTGAAGACAGGCAGGCTGGAGGTTCGAATCTGGTGAGAGTAGGTTGAGCTCCCTCTGACAGCTCCAGCTCCCCATGCAGGGACATGAGAGAAGCCTTCCACAAGGATGGTAAAACATCCGGGCATCCCTTGGGCAATGTCCTTGCAGATGGCCAATTCTCTCATACGAGAAGCGATTTGTAATTTCTCAAGTCGCTCCTCACATGAAAAAAAAATCAGTAAATGTTTGATTTTTATCCCTAATTTATATATTTGTGTACCTGTGGACAGATAAAAGTGTCTCAGTCTGAAAGGGGTCATGAGTGTAACGGTTTAAGAAGTTCTGATTTAGCCCAACCATCTTCTTGATATCATAACTGCTATGAAGAAAGTTATTACAGCAATCCTGTCAAGAGTGCTGAGAGCTGAGAGCGCACATGGAGCCGCGGACATCTTGGAGGCGCCGTAATGGTGGGTGGATCACCACCCCCTCCGCCTCCTTCCTTTGACCCTGCGCTGAAGACAGGTCCATCTGACTCCCCGGATGAGCGGAGGCATTGCTGGAGGAGGCGCCGGAGGCGTGGTAAGAGGAGGAGTCTGCGCACCCTCCGGCCCCCCTCTTTAGCTTCCTCCTTATCTCTTCCTCAGTCGACTTCCGAGATGAGTGGCCCTTCCTCTGAGAGAAGGAAAGAGGCAGCCGGAGCTGGCTTTTCGGCAGATCCCCAGGCTGCAGGGCCTGACCACATGCCCAACTTACCCAGGCCAACTAATATCAGCACCTTCAACAATGGTACCTACAATTGAGTGCCCCGAAATAGGCGGAGGAAACTTAGGCCAAGACATTCTGGGGAGCTGATTATCTCTCCTGGAGGTCGGCCACCTCTTCCAGCTTCCAGAGGAGACCAAGGGGTGGCCTGGTTAAACCCACAAAGGGTCATGTAACATCAGACCCACTTAAGGTGATTGACTCTTCATCTAATGACAATACTGCCGGGGAAGTCAGTACCACCATATCCTCTGGCATGAACTGTTCGCCATCGGCGATTAAAGCAAGTGACGAACTCTCAGCGTCAAAGAACCCCCATGTGCGTGGCTCCTGGTTCGCAAGAGAGATGAATCTGTATAATGACCAAGTAGCAACAGTAAGAACAGACCACAGAACAACCGACAAGATTGGGAAAGGAGCATGGCAGGGCTGTATAGTCTTACCCTACCTATTCAACTTGTATGCAGAACACATCATGCGATGTGCGGGGTTTGACTAATGCAAGGCTAGAGTTAAAATTGCTAGAAAAAACATTAACAACCTTAGATATGCAGATGAAGCCACTTTGATGGCTGAAAGCGAGGAGGAGCTGAGGAACCTTATAACTAAAGTAAAAGAAGAAAGTGGAAAAGCTGGGTTGTGGTTAAATATTTTTTTAAAAAAACCAAGACGATGGTAACCAGACTGATTAATAACTGGCAAATAGAATCATAGAATCATAGAGTTGGAAGAGATCTCATGGGTCGTCCAGTCCAACCCCCTGCCAAGAAGCAGGAAAAATAGAGGGACAAATAGAAAGAGAGAACATGGAGACAGTCACAGACTTTTATTTCTAGGCACGAAGATGATTGCAGATGCAGACTGCAGCCAGGAAATCAGAAAACGCTTGCTTCTTGGGAGGAGAGCAATGACCAATTTCAATAAAATAGTTAAGAGTAGAGACATCACACTTGCAACAAAGATCTGCATAGTTAAACCAATGGTATTCCCTGTAGTAACCTATGGATGTGAGAGCTGGACCATAAGGAAGGCTGAGCGAAGGAAGATAGACAGTTTTGAACTTTGGTGTTGGAAGAAAATTTTGAGAGTGCCTTGGACTGCAAGAAGATAAAATCAGTCCAAACTCCAGGAAATAAAGCCCAACTGCTCACTGGAGGGAAGGATATTAAAGACAAAGATGAAATACTTTGGCCACATAATGAGAAGACAGGATACCTTGGAGGAGATAATGATGCTGGGGAAAATGGAAGGAAAAAGGGAAGAAGGGCTGACCCAGGGCAAGATGGATGGACATTATCCTTGAAGTGACTAGCTTGACCTTGAAAGAGCTGGGAGTGGCAACGGCCAACAGGGAGCTCTGGCATGAGCTGGTCCATGAGGTCACGAAGAGTTGTAAACGACTGAACAAATAACCAAGAAAAGTGTAGTAGGGTGTCTTTTTTTTTTTGGCTTGGGGAGCTTCAGGCTCTAACTTCTTTTTCTGTGGAGTTGGCTGTCCGGAGCAAAAGACAAGATGGTGCCCTCTTCTCCATTTTAACAATCAGAAGTGAACTGAATTGGCAGTTGAAGCCTTCTTTGAAATTGGTGTACTTTTTCATCATAGCTGAGGGCATCTGCCTAGCTTGAGGGAAATGCATGACAGGCCATGTAGCATACATAGGTGTCACCTACAAGACAAAGGAGTAGTTGGGGAGGCATCATCATCAGATAATGCACCTGGTACTGCCTGCCTGGGAAAGGAGGCCCAGTGAATTTGGCGGGAGATTTTCGCGGGCTTTGGGGTTGTTGATTCTTCGTATGTGGGGGAAGGTATATAAGGGAGTGCCCTATTTTGTAACGGCACTCCTGGCTTCTTGCATGCTAGTATCCTATAGTAAAAATTCCTAGTGATATCCAGATGGCCTTCTGTGTCTTCATTTAGGAGTGGCTATAGAGAGCCTACAATTTTGGGTTTGGGAGCAGGGAGAACCCCCATTTGTTAATGGAGAGTGCAGTGCATATTGTGCAAACTGTGCTATTATTCTGTACAGAATGTTTATTATGGGGGGAAACAAGGGTTTGCTGCAAGATTTTTCATACACAAGCATTAAAGTGTGCAAAATCTTGTGGAGATTGACCATTTCCCCCCCAACAATGAGTCTTGGTGTGTCGAGACAAACCTTCTCATTAGAGGTGAGCATATTTGCAAGTATTCTTTCCTCCTGGCTGAACTCATACTTCCTTCTCCCTGATGCTTGGCATGGTGAAAAGGAATGGAATGGGCGAAAAACACCTGTCAGGATTAATGCAAACGAGGAATCCTGATTTAGCTCATACCATTTGCATCTGTGTAAACATTATGTATGAGATGCATATTATCCTGGGCAAAATTCAAGGTGCTGGTTATCACTTGCAAAGTCCTAAATGCCATGGCACAGTATTCGAACAAAAGCAATTGTTCTGTTGTCCTTGGAGTTTTGTTTTTGAGGGCATGCTTGTTTGGATTGCTGTGCTTTGTTGCCTTCCTTTGGGATAGGCCAGGCCACATACCTAAAGAAGTAAACACTATATTGCCTGAATTTTATTTATTTTATTTAACTCGATAGCTTTGCTTCTTTTCGAAGTCACAGACTTCCTAAAGCAGTTTGAAGCTCAGGAGCATAAAATATTTTACAGTTATTATCAAATATAAACAGTTATATTTTGTAATGCTCCTAAGAGGGAAACACCAAAGGTGATTTGGGAGAAAATCCATTGTACCTTCTCACTGTTCCATCTGCCCTCTCTAAAGGAAATGGTTTTTGAGCACTGACTGGTATATTTGAAGCCTAATTCCCAAGGCTTGCATGAAAGGAATCCTGTAAGAACACTAACAAGGTTTCTCCCAAAGGCATAAAGGTGACTCAGATCTATAAAAGTGACTTGAGCGGAAAGGGAGGTGGGGGGGGAGGTAGCATCTCCCAGAGAGCCCCTGAAGACTTCTTTCTTCCCCATTTATAAGGCCAACATGCCATCCTCTTTCTATACGGTGTTGTTTACACACTCAGCAGCCTTTTTTTTGTTACCCTGGGACTGTAAGGTAAGCTTGCCTGCTTGCCTGCTTGCCTGCTTGCCTTCTTGCCTATCGAGGCTTTCCCCTTCTCTTCACTGAAAAGCACTACATCCACAAATGTGCCATAATAAATTTATGTACAAGACTCTGTGCTGTATTATTGAAAAAGTATCAGAAGCAGATGCTATCTTGCTCAATGTGGCACCCAGATCTTATGGAATATTCTGTGTATCGAAAGAAAAAGCCTTCCTAGTGTACCCTATATACTCATGTATAAGTCTAGACATTTTCAGCAAAAAAAATCAACTTAAAAAATCTAGGGGAGTTTATCCACCAGTCAATGTGAGTGCTGTATCTTAACTCTTATTTTAAAAGGTGCCATCCCTTTTAAATATCGACACCCCCCCCCCCCCTCTACTCTAATTGATGTGTTGCCGCTTCTGGCCTTTTTGAATGCTTGTGCAAGGAAATTGTGATGGCAGCCAAGCGCTTTGCTTGGTGGCATCGGTGGCAACCCTTGATGTATTTACAGGTTATATCATATCAAAATCCATAATTTTGGCAAGACCTGTCCTTGACTTATGCAAGAGGTCAACATATACATGTATATATATGGTGTTCATCAGGGGTCCTCAAACTTTTTAAGTGGATGAATGGTTCAAACTGCAGTTTGGAAAAAAAATGAATGAATTCCTATGCACACTGCACATATCTTATTTGTACTGCAAAAAACCCATAAAAGAACAGTGCAATATTCAAAATGAAGAGCAATTTTAAATAACATAAACTTCACAGTATTTCAATGGAAAGTGTGTTCCTGCATTGCTGATGGGATAGTCATTGCCAGTCGTAACAAGTGATGCAAGTGTGTCAATTTTTCTTTTTCTTGACATAATTGTTTCCTAGGGATACAAAATGGCTGCTACTTCTTTAAGATGAGCACTAGACTTGTGCGTGGGTCTGTTTTCTTTCGGTACCTTTGGTACCTTCAGTAGCACATAATGGTAAGGGCCCTCCCAGTACGGAAACCCACTTTCAACAAAAATAAGTGGAAGCTGATCTCGGCTCTTCCTTTGCTTTTCATATTCAGTTTAATCTTTTTTTAAAAAATTAATTCCAGCAAACAAAAAGGAAACCATCATTCCCTGAAAATTACTACCACCTAGTTACCTCTCCATTAGAATAGAGAATAGGAACAGCTCTAAGAAAGTATTAAACCCAAAGCAGAAAGGAGATGGAAGCGTGCCAGGAAAACAAATGGTTTTTTAAAGGAAGCCCAGAAAGGATAGCTCCGATAGCTCTTCCTTACTTAGAAGTGGGGAAGTTTCCTTTAAATGCCTCAGAAAGAGTGGATAGTGCGGTGCAGGCCTGGAGGAGAAAGCCTTCAGCACCTCTCCTCTAGAGTAGAAACAGGCAAGAAGCCTTCTTAAAGCCCATACGCCTGCCTACAGCACCCATCCTTTAGAGTAGAAAAATAGCTGTAAAGTCTCCTTAAAGTGTGTGCACCTGCCTGCAACACCTCTCCTCTTTAGACAGCTTTAAGAAGTCCCCTTTAAATGCCCTGGAAAGAGTATGTGGCGTGGTGCAGGCCCAGGAGAGAAAGTCTGCACACCTATTTATTTATTTCTTTAAAACTTTTGTACCCCGATCTTCTCACCCCTATAGAGGGACTCAGACCGGCTTACAGCAAATTTCAATGCTATACAATTTAAAAACCTACCTGCAGCACCCCTCCTCTAGACTCGAAAAACAGCTGTAAAGCCTCCTTAAAGTGCCCGAACCTGCCTGCAACACGTGTCCTCTAAAGTAGACAGCTTTAAGAAGTCCCCTTTAAATGCCTTGGAAAGAGTATGTGGTGTGGTGCAGGCTCAGGAGAGAAAGCGCGCGTGCCTGCCTGCACCACATCTTCTCTCCTCTCCAGTAGAAACAGCTTAGATGCCTAAAATGATGAGAAGGGGGGCCTGGAACGCACACACAGACCATAATGGGTCAAATAGAAAATGAATATTTCAGCACCCCCAGTGCAAACAGATATCTTCACCCCCCCCCCCCACATACTTCCGGAGGCTCCAGAAAAACGGATCTGGGCC
Organism: Anolis apletophallus; assembly: GCA_030556195.1. Classification (NCBI taxonomy): domain Eukaryota; kingdom Metazoa; phylum Chordata; class Lepidosauria; order Squamata; family Anolidae; genus Anolis; species Anolis apletophallus. The sequence goes on from JARBWK010000008.1 coordinate 112,567,761, forward strand.
CCACTAAAATCTGGGACATTGAAATGGATTGTGGTTTACCTGGTATGCACAAACCTAATCAGCACATGTAGCTATCACATCTGCTGCTGTTGTGTAGTCGGCTAGTAACGGAAGGAGAATAGGGGGCTCTGAGAGGGGCCTACCTCACAATGTCCCCATGGCTCTCTTTGTGGCTCTTTCCTTCCCTCCTCTTTCTTTCTTTCTTTCTTTCTTTTTCTACTATGGCAAGTGTCCTGGCGGCTGCAAGCAAAGGATCCGACCTGCAGACCTTATTTTGGGAACCCCTGTTATATGTGGTAGAAATCCATCTGAATGTATAGGTAGAAGACTATGTCATTTCAAACAGAACATGGGATTGCTTATGTTTGAATTTCTCTTTTTTTAAAAAAAAAAATCAATTTTATTAGGTTTTTCAAAGATAAAACAGACAAACAGACAACAGACAACCCACAATGAAAAAAGACAAACAAGATGTCTGTTAAGACATCTCTTATATAACCCATACCTACAATAAACATTTTGTATAATTACAGACTTCCTATTCCGCCTCCCATCCTTATCTAATATTTCTTAGATAATTTCCATTTATCTTACGATCTCTAATTCATATATCCAGACGTAACATTACCACTTATTTATATACATCAACTCTTTTATACCTTTAAGTCCTCCCAAGTAACTTATTATCGGGGACCAGCCCGTAGCTTCCATCCGCTGTGTCATAGCTCTTGTTAAGCTGTCCATATTCATTATTTCCATTAGCTTGGAAATCCATTCGTCAATCTTCGGAGGGGTTTCTTCTTTCCAGTGTTTGGCGACCACCAATCTTGCCGCTGTGATACAGTAGACGAAAAGTTTTTCCTTATTTTTTTTCTATTTTGAAATCTAATAGACCTAACAGCATATATTCAGCCTTGAAAGGGAATTCAATACTTAAAGCTTTTTTCATTTCTTTATAAATTTTCTCCCAGAATTTCGTAATCTTTTTACACCCCCACCACATATGAAAGAAATAGCCTACTTCCTTACTACATCTCCAACATTTATTACTGTAGTTCTTATTACATTTAGCTATTCTATTTGGTGTTAAGTACCTCCTATAAAATATTTAAGTCAGTTTTTCTTCAAATCGTAGGCGTATGTATATCTCAGATGTACTTTCCAAAATCTTTCCCAATTCTTTAAAAGAATTTCATGTCCCAGATCCTTAGCCCACAAGACCATACAGTTTTAATGCTTTCTTCTTCCGTTTGCCACTGTAGTAATTTATTATGAATTTCTCTTTTTTAAATGTGTAAATATGTTTTTAACCTATCACTCATTTCTAGCTCTCAGTATTTGAAATCATGTCAGTGGAGTCTCTGCAAAATACTAAAATCTGTCTAAGGCTCTTCTACGGTTGACAGGCAGCTGCACTTGGATGTGTGTTCTTAACTCTCACCTTGACTGCTGGCCCCACTGTGCTTGCATTGGGCATGCTACGGCTTGTGCTGGATACTAGTAACTACTGGATGATAAAAAGGCAAGCTCTCAGCTGCTGCCAAATCAACTTTGCTCTCATTCTTGCACTGCAGGCTCCGTAAATTTTTAATGACTGCTTCTTCATCAACAGACTGTTGTTAAGGTTGCGTTAGGCCACATTCATGAGATATCTTCCTGGATGAACCTTTAGGACTTGTGCAGGCTTTTAGAAAACAGTCTGAGCACAATCCGGCAGGATGTCCTCCTGAGCAAACCCATTAATACCAAAGCATGCTCCTGCACAGTTGCCATTCATTTCAACAGGGCTTGTTCTATAAGGGTTCAACCTTATTGCTGAAGTTGGAAGACAGAAGCAATCTTGTTTTGTTTCTTTTTGATTAATTTCCCTTTATTTGTAGTAAATTGTTTGCTATTAGGATAGGCAAGCTGGTATTTTGCTGTGTGTATTTCTCTCTGTGTGTTGGTGGATAAAATAATAACAAGTAAAGAAGCAATATAACGGCAAACTGATATGATTTTGTTTTGATCAGGAGGGAATATTCTCTGGATGTCAAAAAACTTTCAGAAGAAATAATTGACTGGGTAAATCTGTTGCAGAGAGATGAAAAAGCAACACCTGTGAAGGTGGATTGGTAGAAAGATTATTCTCTGCTTAAAGCCTGCATTGTCCCTGGCTTTACGTGCGATAGCATCATTCATTTTTTATATTTCAGTTATTGACCTGTATTTCTTTGAATTTAATTGCATAGTTGAACTAACAAATCAAGTATATTTATACACTTCGTATCAGTTATTCCAGAAGCAGAAGTGAGGATTTGGAGTAGGATGCACAAATCTCATTGCTATGGAAAGAGCAGGAGGCTTTGTCTTGTGTGTCTCCCGAGTCATTTCTGACTTACGGTGACACCAAGACAAACCTCTCATGGGTTTTTCGTAGCACAATCCATTGAGAAAATGTTTGCTTTTGTCATACTCCAAGGCTGAGAAAGTATAAGTTCTCACGGTCACTGTGATGGCTTGGGGGCTATCTGTATACCTTCTGTTAAGATTAAGACCCTTTAACACAGAGGCAATTTAGGCAAGGTGAAAAGTTAACCAAAATTAGTTTACGAAAAACAAGATAAATAAAGGATTAATTCCACCTGGGACTATTATAACTTGAAACAATACATTACAAAAGGAGATTTTGCAGGTTGCAGTCATCTCTCTGGAGTCTTTGAGAGTTTCCTGCCTCTGGTGCAAAGTGATTGTTATAAACCAGGGCTGTCCAGCTGGCGGCCGGGGGCCAATCTTCCTTCCTTGTGAAGCTTTTAATAAAAAATAAAAAATAAACAGCTAATAATGTTTTCTCTTGACTGGTGGTATATGGATACTGGAAGAATGCAGGTGCTCTCATGAGATGCCTGCGTTGAGAGCAAAATTTTATTGTTTGGGCCTAGGATTACCAGACAATTCCCAAACTTCTATTCTCTGTAGCTGCTGCCTGCGGTCGGTAAAAGGAGTCCAGCTAAAGAACTCTATACAGGCAAATGGAATAGGCTAACCTTTATGTTATTATTATGTAATTGGGGATTATGTATTCCCTCCCAAAATTTCCCACAAAGGAAGATATTTGATTGTACACTATTGGGAAAATCTAAACAGGGGGATCTAAAGCAGAAGGGGCAGGAACAGTCATTCATGTGGGGTCATCGGTGACCGGGGATTCAGATCTGGGCTTTAGATGTTGGACAGCCCATAAACCATCTCAATCTTCTTCACCATGCTGGCTGGTCAACAGCTTCTACCTTGGACTGGTGGTATAGAATGCTGAATGAGGTGCTAATGATGCCTGTTTTTTTATTGTTTGGGCCTGTGACCAAGCAACATTCTCAGCTCTGTTGCAAAAATAAAAACGCTAAAGAATACAGGCAAATGGAATAGACAGCTTGCATTGGCCTTTGGGGGGTTATGCTTCACCCAAAAACTAACACAAAGGAAGATATCTATCTACACTATTGGGAAAATCTAAACAGGGGGATCTAAAGCAGAAGAGAGGAGCAGTCACCATGTGGGTTTCTGTGGCCATCTCATTTGTGCACTTTGAACTCAGTTTTCCTAAGCAAGAAAATGGGAGGAGGTTAAAAAAGCTGGAACATTTTAAAGCACCTGAAAAAATAGAGTGGATAAATTTAATTAAAACTGTACCTGGCAATTCTGGATAAGAGTGTTGGATTTTACAAGCTACTGTCGGGGATTGGCCAAGTACCAGTGTAGTTATGTGCGTGATTTTCCATTGCTGATTTGTGGTGTGTTGTTCTTGCTGCAGTTATCTATTTTGCGCACATAACCTGATTTGGTTTGGTTGGGATACCTGCTGTGGAAGGTCCGATGACATGGGTTGAAGTCACAGTACTTGGTTTATGTGCAGCTTCACTAAACTACTGTTTAGTAAACTTTATGGGGCTTCTATATACAAAAGTTTGCTAGACTACCACACTTTCTTGATAATGGTCTGCAGCCTCTCAGGCTGGATCTACACTGCCCTATGCCCCAGGACCTGATCCCAGATTATCTGCTTTGAACTGGATTTCTACACTGCCAGATAATCTGGGATAAGCAAATTATCTGGAATCAGATCCTGGACAGTGTAAATCCAGCCTCAAATGTGATATGCAATATGTTAGGGATCCCTCAGCACATCGTATTCTGGCCCTTATAGTAAGAATTGTAGCAGGCATGGCTCTTTTCTATGGAAGAGATAATGTGAAACATTTTTCATCAGCTATGCACCATGGCTGGAGCTGCTATATGAATAAGGCTGGAAATAATTTTAGAATCAATAGATTGGTTGGAGGGAAAATTGGTTCCTAAGTAAATGGTTACTGAGAGTGGCCTTCAAAATCTGTTTTTGGCAGACTTGTGAAGATTTAGTTGGTAATGCAGGTCATGATCCATATTTTAGTTAGTTTTAGGAATGAGATGACCCAAATAAATAATAAATAGACCTCTAATATAGTATTGCCCTTCAATTCTCTGTTCTATACAAGGAAGCAGCAGGACTTTGTTCTAAAATCTGTTTTGAATATCGAAGTTTGTTCTGGCATATACACTATACCCTAAAGACATCAGATCTTGTCTGAAGCTACGCATGTCCAACTCTGGTTAGTAATTGGCTGCGAAACTGCTGATGCATAATATAAGCTATAGGCTATATTTGAGTGGAACTGGCAATACCTTTTCTAAGAAAACGCTGTGAAATTAATGGTCTCACCATAAGTTGACTTCCCATTTAAATAATAATAATGTAATATTTTATATTATAATATTTATTTATCTTCTGCCCTATTTCTTCTGTTTCTCAGAGCAGATTACAACATACACAGATAGGCAAATATTCAATGCCTTTAATTCAGTGGAATAACAATGACATACAAATAACACAGAACAAAGGTAAAGGCTTCCCCTTTCATCTTTGGCTTTCTGGAGGCAGTACTAGCTCTGGCCATGGGGAGGTGCTCTTGTTCCATTTCCAAGACAAGGAGCCTATTGTCTGTAGACACCTCCTGGTCGTATTTGCCAGCATGGCTGCATAACCCTTTTATTACCTTCCCGCCGAAGCGGTACCTATTGATCTACTCACATTTGCATGATTTTTTAAATAATAATTTGTATTAAAGTTTTTAATACATATATGATAAAAAGAAAGAGTACGGGATATAGGGAGGGAAAAGCACGGGTAATTGGGACGGTAGATAACGGTAAAGGAAAAGGGAGAAGAAATAGGTGACTCGGGTTAAGGATTGATAAGGGCGCTTTGGAGGTAAATGGAGGGCTAGGGTAGTGAGAAAAGATAGAAAAGGGGGGTTTCTTTGACTTCCATCTCCTTTCTTCGCTGGTCAAATATATTTACTGATTCAGTTCCAATTTAGTCCCTAGCTCTTTAGTCACTTCTTTCTTTGCATTTCTTCTTCTTTCTTTTCTTATTATTATTTCCATTCCTTATAATTTAGGGGTTCTGTCGGGTCTGTCGAGTGTTCATATAGTCCTTAAATAATGTCTAATCTGTCCTTATTAACGCTTTTGCCTCTGAATCTTTCAGGTAGAAGGTAAGCGTATCCATGTCCATTATTTTCCATACCTTATTCTCTCAGTCTTCTTTTGTTGGTATTTCTTTACATTTCCATATTTTTTTTTGCATAAACTATTCTTGCTGCTGTAGTCATATAGGTAAATAATTTGTCCATGTTCTTGTCTGGTATTAAATCATCTTCTATTATTCCTAATAGGAAATATTCTGGTTTTAATTCCATATCAATATGCAGAATACTTTGAATACTGTCCTGTATTGATTTCCAATACTTTTTCGTTCTTGGGCAAGTCCACCACATATGAAAAAAAGTTCCGGGTTGTGCTTCACATTTCCAACGTTTGTTTTCTGTTTCTTTATACATTAGACCTAGCTTCTGTGGTGTTATATACCATCTGGGGAACATCTTGTACCAATTTTCTTTTAAATCCACTTGCATGTTTTTGAACTGGTAGGTTGGCAGGGACTAGGACTAACAGCAGGAGCTTTCCCTGACCCGCAGCTTCAAACTGTCCTTTAGGTCACCAGATTCAACAGTTTAACCCATTGTGCCTCGTGGCTCCAAGACACATATGTACACATTCAAAAAGAAATTTTATTTATTTTTTTAAAAAAATATTTTTATTGAGCTTTTCATGGTACGTGACCATATATGAGGAGGAGGGGGAGGGACGGGGAGGGAGGGGTAATAGTGAGAGGAGTTGGAAGCATGTGGGGTTGGGGTTTACAGTGGCTTCCCGAGAGTAACACAAGAAAAAACATGGTTTGAAAGTCACCAGGTTATACAAGAAAGAATAAAGGCATACATTTTGTAGTCTATACTCTGCCTCTTGTCATATATTACAGGTCATTTAGGTCTATTATACATTTAAATTTTTCATTTTGTATATAATTATTGAAGCACGACCAGTCCGTTTTATGTTTTTTCTTGTTCAGATTTTGAGTTATGGCTTCCATCTGGATCAGGTCGAGTACCTTTCCCAAAAAGAAATTTTATGTACAGAATATCTTTTCCATACTACAAAGTAGCAAAACCAGTGTCTTTGGGAGAACAAGTACAGTTCAACAACCACAAAATCCAATAACTAAAATTTTGCTTCACGTTCATGACATACCAACTCAGCTGCTTAAGACAGCTTATGACAGAGTTCACCTTGGTCATGACATGCTTTATTTTTCTCCATGGCTATTTGACCATTTCTTTCCATGTTGGTAAAAAGGGGGGGGGAGCTAAAATGCTCATTATTTGAAAAACAAGTCTCTTGTTCTCCTCAGGAAATCGTATTCCACATGATTGGACATGATGCAGGTGTCTAGACTTCCTGCCCACATGCCTGTTTCATGTAAAGGAAGCTTATTATCTGAACCTACCAGGCAGGAAAAGCAAAGGGGATCATTTTTACTCATAGTAAGGAGAGAGAAAAGCCACACACACAAAAAGTGCCTTTCAAATTTGCAAATCCAGTTCAAGAATCTGCTTTTCTTTGATTAGCACTTGAAACCTGAGCTAACTCCCTTTGAAGGCATCAGTCAAGTCCAAGTGGCAGTGATTAATTAATTTCTGGTGGTTAGCAGTCCATCTGATTTCACAAAGTTGCACTGTGCAATTTGAATTTGCATCACGTCGTACCACCATGGCTGTTTTACAAATCACATTTCCATGGATTCACAGTTTCCAATTTGTACTCCTCAGCCCTTCCACTTGGAAGTAAAGGCATCTTGTTATAGCCAGTATTTCTGGAGGCATGTGTAGGAAAAGAGCAAAAAGATACGTGTTTTTACCATTTGTTTCTGATCAAGCAGTTGTGTTGTAGATTATTGCAGCAACACCCAAGCTGTGTCTGTGTCTTTTTTCTCTGGCTATCATGATGATGTTGAAAGTCGAAGACCATAGGTAGAGATATTTATTGATCCTCTTACCACCAGATTGAATCTCACTCCCTTAACCTGAGCACTGACTTCATAACACAAAGAGGACTCACAATGGTCCCACCACTAACCCTGCCTTTGCAAATATCCACAAAGAAGCAGCTTTGGTGCATTTTCTTTATGACAGAGCTAGGAAAGTAGCATCTCATCTGACATGGTACCTCCGGTGGCACAATGGGTTAAACCCTTGTGCCAAAACAAACCAAGGGACATGCGTCTATAATCTGTATACCTTAATAAAGCGGAATGTTTGTATGTATGTATGTGTGCGGAGGGCGGAAGGGCGGATATGTGGCAGCTATTTGCATAAAGTCCTTTGATTGGCCAGCCTCGCCACTCCAAAATTCTAAGGCACCAGACAGAGGGCCTTGATTGCCACTGATTAGCCAGCATCCCAGAATCCAGGCCTCTACATTCAAACAACAGGATTTCTTCCCACTGAGGGGAAAAATGCACCATCAACATTCCCTCCCCACTTGGCTCGGTAAAAACAAAATGGATTCCTGTTTTCTCCTCCCCCTCAGCTTTTAGAAAACGGCTGCCTGCCATTCGGCCTTTTAAAGTTACCAATTACCAGCAGAGCAGGCCAGAACATTACAGGCCCCAAAAGAGAGTTTAGGACAGGATGGGCCACGAATGATGGGATTTGCACTACCTTCACCCAATTAACTTCCCAGAAAACACTGTAGCCCCTACAAATCACAAACCAGGCCCAAAATTTACAGTATGGCTTCATTAACTTGATTTCCCTGACTAGGCCTCAGTTAATGGGACATTGTGTATGGCCTGAATTAACAGTAACCAACCTTGGCACACTGAGCCCCTATGACCCATGATTCAGTCTACTGCAGTTTGGAGTAGGGAGGACCATGGATGATGGGACTTGAAGTACCATCACAGGTTATGAGATTTGTAGTACTTTCAAACTCTTCATTCCCCACAGACCAAGGCGGCCCTGAACCACAAGACCAAACTTGGCATACAGTACCCCCATGACCCACACTCCATCCTACTGCAGTTTAGAGGAGGATGGACCATGAAGGATGGGATTTCAAGTACCTCCATTCACTTCCCAAGCCTGCTGCGACCCTCATCCAGTGCATAATCATGACCACACTTGGCACAAAAAGCCCCCATGACCCAATGGACGTCCTGATGCAGTTCGGAGGGCGGACCACAGATGATGGGACTTGAAGTACCTCCACTCATTTCACCAGACCATTGCCAAACTCATCCAAACACTGATCAAGACCAAACTTGGCACACAGAGCCCCCATGACTCATTCTGGTGCAGTATTGAGGAGGATGGACCACGAATGATGAGGCTTGAAGTACCTCCACTCACTTCCCAAGACTGCTGCGACCCTCATTCAATGACTAATCAAGACCAACTTGGCACACAAAGCCCTCATGACCCACTCTACATCCTGGTGCTGTTTGGAGGGGGATGGACCATGGATGACGGGACTTGAAGTACCTTCACTCACCTTCTGAAACTACTGCGACCCTCATCCAATGAATGATCAACACCAAACGTGGCACTAAGAGCCCCATGAGGGGGATGGACCATGGCCAATGGGACTTGCAGTACCTTCACTAACTTCCTGAGACCACTGCAAGCCACATACACATCTAATAGGAACCAACCTTGGCACACAATGCCTTCCTCAAATAACCCAAGCACCGCCGGGTCCTCAACTAGTCTCATATAAATCAGAAAGAACAATTGCAAAAATATTTCTGTATTATGTATCAGGACACGTGAGTTGTGCCTCAACAGCCTAGTAGGCTGTATGGATCATATAAACACACTGAAAGACATACAATGTCAATTTACAAATAACCACAATTTCCTCAAAATACATGTATCAATAGCCAGTCCATTGCACACTTAATTCCATTAAGTGCATTGGAAGTCCCAAAAATCCATGCGCCACAGTCCAGAAGTGTCTCCAATGATGCACAGAGTCTCGCGGGAGTAGCGGGCGCTCTCGCGTTGCTTGGGCAAACCACGTGTCCAGAAAGAGGATGATCGCGGTAATCCTTAAGGGTAAACTGTACTCCGTATATAGCCTCAATGGCTGGTTAGTATCTCTTCGTAGTTCCCAAGAATAAACAAGCCTCATGCACAGGTAAATAAATATGCTAATGTGCATATATCTTCCAGCCGATGGGATCACAAAGATGTATTAGGATTCTCCCGTTTCGGTCATGGCTGACCTTTATCAAGGCTGTAGTTGCAATCAAAAGCATGTGGCAAATTTTAGGCTGTCATCCAATGTTCTAATATTCAAGATTCCTAAAGAAGCTTCTAGTGCCCCTGGGTATATAATTTACACTGGAACCTTCTTTAGGTTGCTTTGGCCACAGCCATCCCCTTACTTCACATGAACAGCGGTTTGCTGAGAATTTGATATATATTTGGATGTTAAGCAGCACTTACCTTTGTTTACCATTAAACCCTTGTGCCGGCAGGACTGCTGACTGACAGGTCAACAGTTCAAATACAGGGAGAGCGGGTTGAGCTCCCTCTGTCAGCTCCAGCTTCCCATGCAGGGACATGAGAGAAGCCTCCCACAAGGATGGTAAAACATCAAAACATCTGGGCGTCCCCTGGGCAATGTTAGCCAATTCTCTCACATCAGAAGCAACTTGCAGTTTCTCAATTCACTCTTGACACAGACACACACAAAAATCAGACATGGTTCAACGTTTACTCCTGTTACTAGGAGGATGGCACTAGGAAGATGGCAGTTGTGATCTAACAACACCAGAAGGGGCTCCTTTGTATGCAATGGGTTCAAGAATAATAAATTATGTTGACTGTGATTTCTAAATGTTCAGTGTTGGAGCATGTTAGAATCATTTTTAATACTTTTAGAAAAAAGAGTATTCCAGAAAAAAATATAGCTGGGTATTTTTGAAGCAATAAAAGATTATGTATGAATTCATATACATCTGTCACTATCGGTAGTTTTTTAAATAATCTTTATTGAGAATTTTCATTTACAAAGGTCCTAAAATGCGATAGAAAAATTTGATATGTGTAACTTACTATATAAAATATATGAGATGAAAGTGGGGGAAGAGAAAGAAAGAAAGAAAGAAAGAAAGAAAGAAAAGAGAAAATAAGTAGATAAAATAAAATAAAATTTAAAAAAATTCTTGACTCCCGGGTATCTTCTTTGAGGTTTCCGCCTTTTCCTTCTTCTACTCTTATTCTCCATTCTTCCTCCCTCTCTTCTTTTCCTTATTCCTTTTTTATGTATGTTCTTTCTTCCTCGTATAAATGTCCTCTTTTTATTTCGTTTTAAATATTCTGTTATTATTATAGTTTATTGCATTAGCTGCAAGGCCATATTAAGCAAAATATTCTGTTACTTCGTTCCCATTGGTTTCTTTCCTGGGTTTTCCCTTATTTTTTGGAGATTAGATATGTAAGTTTGTCCGTGATTCTTACCTCTTGTATTTTTATCATCCATCCTTCTTCTTCTTCTGTCTCTTCTTTTTTCCAGTGTCTTGCATAGCAAATTCTTGCTGCTGTAGTTAATAAAAATAATAATTTGTCCTCATTTCTTTCTATTTTTAAATCATGTATTCCTAGTAGGAAGATTTCTGGTTTTGTGGGAATTTGTATTATTAATATTTCTTGTACACTTTTCTGTATCTTTTTCCAATAACTTTTCGCTTTGTTACACGTCTACCACATGTGGTAATATGTTCCTTCTGATTCTCCACATTTCCAGCATCTTGTGTTTGTATTTTTGTAGTGTTTCCCTAGTTTCTGTGGAGTCATATATTACCTATAGGCCATTTTTATCCAGTTTTCCTGGTACTTAAACCCTTCTGACAGCAGGACTGAAGACCAACAGGTCACAGGTTCAAATTTGGGAAGAGCGCGGATAAGCTCCCTCTGTCAGCTCCAGCTCCCCATTTGGAGACATGAGAGAAGCCTTCCACAAGGATGGTAAAAACATCAAAAATACACCCTGGTGTCCTCTGCGCAATGCCCTTGTAGATGGCCAATTATCTCACACCAGAAGCAACTTGTAGTTTTCCAAATCAACTCATAGAACTAGAACCTGTTCCTAACATTATGTAGCAGACAGTATGGGAGTGGACAAATCTTACAGCCACAGTGGCAACAAGCAGATCTCTCTTTCCATATGGCTCTGTCTCCCAGGCTTTTTCACAATGAAAAATGGTAAGGTAAGAAATCCAGACGTTTCCACCTTGCAACTCACCATGTGAAGAATCCTTCAAACACACATTTCACAGGCTGTGCTTCATCCATAGAGAAGGTACTCATAAGCTACCAACAAAGATGTCCTACACTGCTAAACAGAACACATTTCAGCTATTCTGAGTGGCTTGCTACCAGGTGTCAAATGCAAAATGTCCTTGACTTTCTAATGTTGTGAGGTCTTTCCTTGTCGAACATGCTTGTCAGGTATTTCAATGTTGCCCTAATGTTATCTCTGAAAGAGTTTAGAAACTCACATCGCCTTCTGCTCTGTCTGTCATTTCTTGGAGCTTTCTAATGTGCCTGATTGGTTTTATGAGATAACATGCTCTCTCTTCTCCTTTGTTCTGTGTCCTTCAAGACATTTCTAATAGTTGCATCTTCAGTGAGGGATGCTGGTTGACTCTGTGTTCTTTAATAACCCCACACTGGTTTTGACTTTGATATACTTTCCTCACGAACCCCCCGCCCCCCAATAGTCTTTGTATTGTTGTAGGCTTTCACAGCTGGAATCACTGGGCTGTTGTGTGGTTTCTGGATTGTATAGCCATGTTCTAGCAGCATTTTTCTCCTGCTGTTTTGCCTGCATCTGTGGCTGGCATCTTTAAGGGATCCTCTAAAGCAGTGTTTTTCCACCTTTTTGAGCCACAACACGTTTTTTACATTTACAAAATGCTGGGGCACACCACCAACCAAAATGACAGAAAATGACACTCTAACACAGTAATACATATAGTTAATATGTTTTTAAATGTATTTATACACTCAGTGTGAAACATATATATATATATATATATATATATATATATATATATCTGACTTCCTCTCACATATTTATACATGGCTATCATGTCTTCTCTCAGCCTTCTCTTCTTCAGGCTAAACATGCCCAGCTCTTCAAGCCGCTCCTCATAGAGCTTGTTCTCCAGACCTTTGTGAAATTTCACCCTGAGTGAAACTTGCTTCCAGTTAACTATGGATGTCATGAAGCTGTTATAAACAGTTCCTTGGGAGGGGGGGACTCTCGAAAAATCCAGTAAAATAGTTTTTTAAAAACCCAACATTTCCAAGCGGAGAGGCTCAATTTGTTTCTTGGAAACCTGTGAGGGGGCTGCTACAAGGGGGGGAGAGTGCCAATTTCCCACGGCACACCTGATGATCGCTCATGGCACACTAGTGTGCCACGGCACACTGGTTGGGAAACACTGCTCTAAAGATGCCAGCCACAGAGTGTCAGGAGGCAGAACATCAGTAGAAAATGCGTTTAGAACATGGCCACATAGCCAGAAACTACACAACACCCCATAGTCTTGTTTTTCTGGTATATACAGCTTGCAAATCTTTCATGGGGGTCAGGGAAATGGCAAAGCGGTTCCCTACTATAACAATGACTCTTGAAATGATCATTTTTAAACACATAGTATCCATGCACACTGAATGGAGGTGTGGCCCATTCTCAAGCACATAACTTATTCTACAAGTTTCACAACCCATTTATTACAAGCTTAAAACAACCAATGTGCGTGATTTCACATACGACGATAGCAGCGATAGCAATTATAGGTACGAGGCCTATTATTATTGTTAGGAAAGGGGAAACTGTGTGTGTACGTGTATATTCTTGAAAAAGACTTTAGGAGGAAGAGAGAGGTTGCCTGCACCATAACATGCCCTTCAAACACTACCATGTTTTTCTGAGTTACTGATCAAACCAGAGTGGAATGTCAATTTGCAATTAAAGCTTTTGTTAATTGATTGAACCCACAAAATGGATACATTTTCAAGTCCCGATTGCTAAGCACTTTGCCCTTGAGTGGACTAGTGCAACTTGTGATCTTTCTAAGTTAAATTTTACTTGCTTAGGCAATCCCTCATAGCTCGAGGGTGATTGTGTTCCACCATGTGGTGTCTTGGCAGTGGCTCCGTAGGTGGCTGTGGAGCCCTATTCTTGATCCACATGTTCTCCCACAGTGATGACATCAGTTTCCAGAAGGAAGGCAGTCCCAGTCAGGTTTGGCTTGATGTGCCTTCCTCTTGGCATGTTGTGTGTGACACCCTTTTGTCCTCCATTCATGCCTCTTTGAATGCTACAGTACTGCTGGTTACTGCTGACCTCCAGCTAGAGCGCTCAAGGGCCAGGGCTTCCCAGTTCTCGGTGTCTATGTCACAGTCTTTTTAGATTGGCTTTAAGCCCATCTTTAAATCTCTTTTCCTGTCCACTAACATTGTGTTTTCTGTTCATGGGTTCAGAATAGACTAGGCATGTAGCCGGGGGGGCTTGAGAGGCTTCAGTCCCTCCCGAAATTCTCAGGGTGGTCCACAAGAAGGCCTTACTGGTGCATTATTTAAACTATTATGTGTATTCATATCCTGATCTGATCACCATGCTCAGTATATCCCATATGCATGGGGGTATTGGGATAATGATACAAAAGGTTTGCTAGAGTAGACCCTCCCTCACTCAGACTCAGCCCCTCCCGAATCAAACTCAGCCCCTCCCGAATCAAAATCCTGGCTACGGCCCTGGAGTAGAGTATCTGCTTTGGGAGACAGTGATCGGGTATTCAGACAAGGTGACTAGTCCAGCGGAGTTGATGGCAGAGGAGCATCGCTTCAATGCTGGTGGTCTTTGCTTCTTCCAGCACACTATTTGTCTGCCTGTCTTTCCAAGAGATTTACAGAATTTTTCAGAGGCAGCGCTGATGGAATCATTCCAGGAGTTGTGTGTGACATCAGTAGACAGTCCATGTTTCACAGGCATATAGCAGGTTTATTTATTTACTTTATTTATATTCTGCTCTTTTCTCCCCGAAGGGGACTCAGAGCGGATTACTGGTACACATACTTAGCAGACAATCCCTGCCGTTTCCACATACACACATATAGACGAACAGAGGCAAACTCTGGCCACCGGGGGGAGCTGACGCACTCCTCATCTCTCAGTGTTCCCAGCATCCCTTGTTGTTCCTGCCGCATTCCTCAGCTTTCCCAGAGTTCTTTAATGGCCTCATAATTCAGTCAAACGTTGCCTCCCCACTTAATGTGGTACCTTTATCTCCTACTTGACAGATGCAACTGTCTTTCGGGCTGCAAAGGCTACACTTAAAGGTCGAGCACCCACCTCGACCCGGGCAGGCCTCGAACTCATGACCTACTGGTCAGAGAGATCTTATGCAGCTGACACTTAGCCAGCTGCGCCACATTCCCGGTGCTGGGAGGACAATGTCTTTAAAAACAAGCACCTTGGTCTCCCTACGGATGTCCCGGTCCTCAAATGCTCTCTGATCCATTCAGAAGAAAGCTGCACTCGCAGAGCTCAGGCAGTCTTGTACTGCAGTGTCAATGTTGACTTTTGTGGAGAGGTAGCTGCAAAGGTAGTGGAAATGGTCAACATTTCCTAATGTAACACCATTCTATTTCTGGCATTAGAGAGGGATTGGGTGGTGACTGCTGGAAGAGCACTTTGGTTCTCTCAATGTTCAATGAGAGGCCGAGCTTCTTGTATGCTTCTGTTAAATGAGCATAGCTCAGAAGTTGCATTATGGTAAACCAAAGTCTGAATTGTCAGAAGACTCCGGATTTTGCTGCCTGAGGAAATAAATTTAGTGAGGTTTGTCAACAAGCATTTGGTGAGCATGAATCACCGTTGATTTGATGGGTTGCAGGCAGTGAAAGCGTGCTCCTAAGTGTAGCCCAATATGGGCAAAATGGAAGATAAGTGAACAGCGACTTTTAAATGACATTGCAAAATGCATCACGGGGGAGATTAAAACCTTTTTTGCTGCTGATTCTTAGCTAAAGTTTTTCTTTAATATCCGTTTTTTTTGTAAAATGTTTTATTCTGTTAAGAAGGAGGCTATGAGGAATCTCACCTTTTTTTTGTTTCAGAGGTTAGTCTCTTGTTGGAAAGGATGGGCGTAGGTAAAAAGGGCCCTTAACGTGAATAGAAACGCTTTGCAAATGTCAGAGCTTTGTTCAACGCGGCTCTTGCACGGCTGTAATATGCGATGCAATCAGGGAAAAAATGAGTGCAAAGTTAATTTTAATCGTGCATCTATGTAACTGGTGGAGGAAAGGGAAGGTGAAAGCAAGGGAGAGGCATATGTATAATAGTGCAGACATCTATCAGGCGAATCGACAACAACAATAAAAAATGGAAAAGAAACACTCAGCTAATTTAAGATCCAGATGGGAGAGAGATAATTTGAAATGGGAATGTTTAACAGTAAAAGACTCCTGACTTTGCTTGAGGAGGAGAAGGGGAGAAGAGGGGGGAGGGAGATGTAAAGAGAGAAAAAAGACTCAAAGCCTCTGTGAGAAGAAGCTTGTTTTCTGATTCAAGTTGAGCACTTCAAGGTCTTTCCATTTAGAGAGTTGTATTTGGGGTGCAGAAACAATAAAAATGCTAAGTTAACATCATAGTGGAGCTCACAAATCCTGATACATGTTTTAAATAGTCATGCTGCCATGCAGTAAGGGGATAAACTGCTTAGCAGATGTTAGGGAAGAGGGGTTGGCTGATCCTCTTTAGCACCAATGATCTTCTCCATTTATTATGTACTGCACAGCCTGTTCTGGGTCCCCTAAACTCACCTGCTATTTCAGTTGCTGCAAACAACACTATGCTGTCAACCTTCAATGAAGTATTAGTCGATTGGCCATGGTAGTCTACACTCTGGTTACATCCCGTATAGATTACTGCAACACGTTCTACGTGGGGGTGCCTTTGAAATCTGTTAGGAAGCTTCAAATGGTCCAACTGGGGGCAGCCAGGTTGCTTATCGGAGTGGCATACAAGGAGCATATAACTCCCCTGTTACATCAGCTCCACTGGCTGCCAGTCTGCTACCAAGCACAGTTCAAAGTGCTGGCTTTAGCCTATAAAGCCCTAAACGGTTCCAGCCCAGCTTACCTGTCCAAAGAAATCTCCTCCTATGAACCATCTCAGAGTTTAAGATTGGTCTGGGGAGGCCCTGCTCTTGGTCCCGCTTCCTTTGCAGGCGCAATTGGCAGGGATGAGAGACAGGGCCTTCTTAGTGATGGCCCCTCAGCTGTGGAATTCCCTCCCCAGAGATATTACATCAGCCCCTCCCTCTTGACACTCCATAAGAGAGTAAAAACATGGCACTTTGGTCAAGCCTTTGGAGAAATTGTGCAATAAACAGATATAGAATTATGTGCAAGGACTATTGGAATGGACCAGATTATGATTATGGATGGTGTGGATTAAAAATGGTGATATTGGTTTAAATGTTTTTAAATGTTTTGATGTGTTTTATAATTATATTTAAAATGCTAATTTTCGTTGTATATTGTTTTTAATGGCATCAAATAATTGCCTTTGGGTAAAGCTGCCTTGAGTCCGCTCCGGTATTGAGAAAGGTGGGGCAAGAAATGTCATAAATAAATAAATAAATAAATAAATAAATAAGGTTGCTGTGAGTTTTCCAAGCTGTGTGACCATATTCCAGAAGCATTATCTCCTGATGTTTCGCCCACATCTCTGGCAGGCATCACCAGAGGTTGTAAGGTCTATTGGAAACTAGACAAGACAGTTTTATATATATGTGGAATGTCCGGGGGTGGGAGAAAGAACTGTTTGTTTGAGGCAAGTGTGAATGTTGCCATTGGCCACCTTGATTAGCATTTAATGGCTTCTGTACATTGATGGGGAAGGGTAGTCAGCTCCGGCAGCTAAATGCCTTGCTCAGGACATCCCTGCACACAGAGTCTTTTCAATGCTCTGGTTTAAAAGTCAAAGTTGACCCAAAAAATAATCGGTACTGTTCCATTATCCAGGCGGCAATAGGGAGAGAAAAATAGTTCATTTTGTGGAGGGTGGGTTGCAGAAGAAAAACCATTTCCCCCTGTGTTCCTGCTATTCCCCCCCCCCTCCCCAGTATCCCCGTCATCCAAAAAAACCTTGTTTATTATATGGGAAGCGGGAGGGGTGGGGAATAACCAGCAAAAATGTGGGAAATTGTTTTCTTCCTTCAACCCCGTCCGTCCCCCCCCAATAAGTGGACTATCCTTCTCTCTCTCTCTCCAGCACCCCCTGGTAGCCTCTGCCTGGATAATGGAACAGTACCAAATACTCTTACTGGTTTTGCATACTCTTTAGGGATTTAGTTTTTCATTTTGTTGCTCTTCTATAGAAGACCCCAAGTGACTGTCACGATGCACGGGCTTGACCGGCCCCTTAATCACACACACACACAGAGACAGACTGAAGGCTAACTACTTTATTGAAGAATAATAACAGTTCCAAAGAATAAAGTCCAATAGAATATAAAAGCAATCCAAAAGGCTTGAAGTAACAATGTCCAAGGTAACGTAGCAAATAGGCAAAAAGCTTGGCAAGGCTCCGCAAGGCTATGCGGATCAGGAAACAGGGCAAGGCTCCGCAAGGCTATGCGGATCAGGAACAAGGCAAGGCAAGGCAAGGCAAGGCTTGATTACCACTGGCTAGCTTAGCTCGTGGTCCCACTCCGCTTCACGCCTATCCAGATGAGACGTGGCCGGAGCACTGAGGATTCGTTCCCACGGATCCTATACTTAATCCTTCGGCCGAGGTCCCCGACGCTCTAGGCTTCTGCGTCTCCAATCGCTGCTCACGGACCTCGGCCGGTCTATGCTCTTAGACCATTCCCTTCTGCTAGACTCTATGTTCCGTCTCCTATCAAAGGTTCGACCTTGTCTCTCCACAGCTGTGTTTCTATCTCCCTGAGAGCTCTCCTCCCTAGTCGTTTCCCATGCGCCTTCTTCCATATCTTCCTCAGGAGGCTCCTGAGAAGATCTCCCTCCCGGATGTTCATAACTCCCCGAATCGCTGTCTATCTGCACCTGGTTATCTGAATCTTCACGAGGACCAAAACACATTTCTTCCCAGGCCAAGCTCTCTGTGGGCGAAAGAGGCCCCTGAGGGGAAAGCTGCCCTTCGCCCCAGTCATCTAGCTCATCCTCTGAATCCTGTTCTGACACCGCTGGTTCTACTGCTAATGGGACCCCAGGTCCTATCCCCTGCCCTCCAGGCACAAACAAGAACTGCTGTGCTACAGTGGCTGAGATTTTCATTTGTATGTCAAGTGGCATCTTTTCCTGGAAAATAATAATAATAATAATAATAACCATCATCATCAACAACTACTACTACTACTACTACAACAAGGAAAAATTGACAAGGAAAAAACATGGATGTGACTCACAAAAAGAACTTTGAAAAAGGAGATGAAGGGCCCGATTCTGGCAGCCCAAGAAGAAGCCATTAGAACCAATGTCATCAAAGCCATAGTTGAAAAGTCGACGACAGATTCCAAGTGTAGACTCTGCAGGGAAGCAGGTGAAAAGATGGATCACAGCCTCAGCTCCTGCAAGAAGTTTGCGCAGATGGACTACAAACAGAGGCACAACACTGTTGTTCAGATGATCAATTGGAACGTATGCCACAAATAATATCTGCCTGTCACAAAGAACTGGTGGGATCGCAAGCCTGAAAAGGTTACGGAAAATGAACACGTCAAACTACTTTGGGACTTGCGAATTCAGATAGAGTTTTGGAGCACAATACTCCTGACCTCACAATTGTGGGGGGAAACCAAGTATGGATTGTCGATGTTGCAATCCCAGGCGACAGCAGGATTGACAAGAATCAACTATGAGGATTTAAAGATAGATTTGCAAACAATCTGGCACAAGCCAGTAAAGGTGGTCCCAGTGGTGATCGGCACACTGGGTGCAGTGCCTAAAGGCCTGTACTTAAAAACAATCTGCGCAGACAAAATTACCATTTGTCAGCAGCAAAAAGCCACCCTACTTGGATCTGTACACATTACATCACACAGTCCTAGACACTTGGGAAGTGTTCGACGTGTGAGCAAATACAAAAGACAGCATCGTTATCTTGTTTTCTGTGTACTGATCTTGTTATGTATCTAATAATAATAATAATAATAATTTATTTATTTATATTTTGCCCTATCTCCCTGAAGGGACTCAGGGCAGATTCCAATCACAAAAAAGGAAAACATTCAATGTCTGAAGAAAGATACAAGAGTATGCAATCTTTCAAGTTTCAGTGAGACTATCAACAGGCAGATAAATCAAGAATTCTGCATAGAGGAGAATTCTTTCTTCTGCATGTTTTTCTCCCATCATCGGTATAGAATGTCATCACACTAGATAATGAATCCAATTTAACTCCAGTTGATTCTTGGCTTTTCTTTGCGAACGAAGATTCAGGAAGGACTCATCCCATGCTTTCTACAAGCGCATTGCTGATTCGGAGGTTGGATGTGTCCTTCGAGTCTGTGCAATGGACTTTTCTGGTGGAGCGCAGCGTGCACAGAACTGCCCTCACCCTTTAAACCAAAGGTTCGTCTGCCAGGACCTAGCAAGCTTAGGACGGTGGCAGCGAGGTCCTCAGGTCATAGGTTTGGTTCGGGTTTCCTTCTCTTAGATGGCTGCCCTTACAGGGTTAGACAAGCACCATCTGCCTGGGTTTGAAATCAGAGTTTTCCTTCTCTTAAGATGGTTGCCAAAATTTATTTTATTTATTTTATTTACTTTATTTATATTCCGTTCTTCTCACCCCGAAGGGGATTCAGAGCGGAGTACAGTACACATACTTGCAGACAATCCCTGCAGTTCAACATATAAACATATGACATTTATCACAGTACAGTACATACATTTTGACATATTACACACATATATAGACGAACAGAGGCAACCTTTCTGGCCACCAGGGGGAGCTGACGTACTTTTCATCTCTCAGCGTTTTCCAGCTTCCCTTTGTTGTTTTTTCCGCATTCCTCAGCGATTCCCGGGTTCTTTTTAATGGCCTCATAAATCAGTCAAAATTTGCCTCTCCACTTTAATGTGGTACCTTTATCTCCTACTTGACAAATGTAACTGTCTTTCAGGCTGCAAAGGTCGGCAGCAGGCTACACTTAAGGTCAAGAACACACCTTGACCCGGGCAGGCCTCGAACTCATGACCTACTAGTCAGAGAGATCTTATGCAGCTGACACTTAGCCAGCTGCGCCACATTCCCGGTGCTAGAGAGCACCGGCTAGAGAGCCCATCCTGCCCTTTGACGCTCTTTGTCAGACCCTTTGGTTGTGACCTGGCTGGCATGGGAGGCCCTGCCAGTGGCTATTATGCCACCGCCAGCATAGCTCACAACTCATTAGGGTACGCAAGCCTCTCCCCCACAACAAGGGGGCACCAACGGAGAGCTACTCCAGTTGGTACTTCCTACAGAATTCTGTAGTTTGTAGTTTAAGGAGGAGCCTTTAACAGCCTCACTTAACTACAACCCCAGAATTCTGCAGGAGGCAGAAACCGGATTTAAAGTGGATTCATTCTCTAGTGTGATGAAGTTTTAGGACCCTGTGGTAGAAAGAGGTTCTTCAAATCATACCTATTCAGAAATAAGGCTCAGAATTCAAAGGGTCTACTTCCTACATAAGATTGTATAGTTCTAGAGTGTGTGTATTTTTCATTTGAGAAATAAAAAGTGGATGAATCCAACCACAATTTGCCAGCCCTACTTGCGTGCACACCTGGATGTTCTCAAAATTTCAGACGTGGCCGGTGATTTCTAACAGTCTCATCCCCCCCTCCCACCTGAAGCTGAAGAGCAGCCCTCTTACAGTGTGAAAGGACTCTCTATCCTTCAGATGTCTTTAGTGTAATCCAAACTGTTCCTCAGTGGGATTGAAATGGCAGTTGAAAAAGGCAGAAAAATACTGTAATTTTAAAATGCCTGTATCACTGCCCCCTCTGCTATCCTTGTTGCTTTCAAAA
Organism: Anolis apletophallus; assembly: GCA_030556195.1. Classification (NCBI taxonomy): domain Eukaryota; kingdom Metazoa; phylum Chordata; class Lepidosauria; order Squamata; family Anolidae; genus Anolis; species Anolis apletophallus. The sequence goes on from JARBWK010000008.1 coordinate 112,589,291, forward strand.
TTGGTTTGGAAATGTTCACGTCAGCTGAGATCTCGGTGGCATGTGCCAGTCTGGGGTGCATTATAGAACTATCTGCTCTCCAAAAAAAATCAACATAAATAGCTTCATGCATCCACTTATAAACACTGGGAAATGAGAGATTACAAACACCCACCTAACCTTCCCCCTGTAGAGAAAATGTGACAGCATAAAGACCCAAATTGCTTCCCTTATCAATGGCCTTGGTGGCTGGAAATGGTAGAAAAAGTAGGGAGGGCTACATGTAGGGCGCAAGGTATGTGGATATTTTTTCAATGCTGCAGCCAAAAACAAAAACAAAATGTGGCAAAACATTTTATCTCTGTTCTAAACACCACAAAGTGCATAACAGTTGGAGGAATTTACAGTAGGCGGGGAGGAAAAGAAGTATACAGTGTTCCCTTACTACTTCGTGGTTTGCTTTTCATGGATTTGCAGTTTTGCGGTTTTCCTTCCTTGCTACTCATCAGGCCGAGTCCTGGACGTGGCCCAGGGAGTAGCGAGCACACAAGGGAGGGCAAGTGAGCTTTCTCTGACCAGCAGGTCATGAGTTCGAGGCCTGCCTGGGTCGAGGTGGGTGCTCGACCTTTAAGTGTAGCCTGCTGTCGACCTTTGCAGCCTGAAAGACAGTTACATCTGTCAAGTAGGAGATAAAGGTACCACATTAAGTGGGGAGGCAAATTTTGACTGAATTATGGCCATTAAAGAACTCCAGGAACGCTGAAGAAGGTGGAAGGAACAACAAGGGACGCTGAGAATGCTGAGAGATGGGGAGTGCGTCAGCTCCCCCTGGTGGCCAGAGTTTGCCTCTGTTCGTCTATATGTGTGTATGTGGAAGCGGCAGGGATTGTCTGCTATGTATGTGTACCTGTAATCTGCTCTGAGTCCCCTTTATATTCCGCTCAGAAGAGCGGAATATAAAAAAAGTAAATAAATAAATAAATAAGTGGGCGAGCGAGGGAGGGAGGGCTGCAGAAGCAGCAACAGAAGCAGAAGCCTGGCCGCCTCTTTCTGGCTCCTGCTTCTGCTACTGCTTCTGCCTTTGTGCCCCCCCCCCCTCTCGCTCGCTCACCCACCCACCCGTCCTCCCTCGCTCGCTCACTACTCACCGGGCCAAGTCCTGGTTCCGCTACCGGGACCCGGCCTGGTGGGTAGCAAGCAATGGAGGGTGGTTTAGCAAGGGAGGGAGGACCACAAAGGCAGAAGCAGGAGCCTGGAAGAGATGGCCAGGCTTCTGCTTCTGCCGCCACTGTTCCCCGTGCTGCCCTCACTTGCTCACTCACCAGATCAAGGTGGCAGAACAAGGACTCGGCCCAGTGAGTAGTGAGTGAGAAGGGTGGCAATGGCGGCGGCAGCTGTAGAAGCAGGAGCCTGCGGATTTTCACTTTTCGCGGGTGGTCATGGAATGTAACACCTGCGATAAGTGAGAGAACACTGTACTGGAAAAAAGCCAAATAAAGAGGGTTAGTGGGCTTTTTCACAACTGAGACTTTACCGCTGTCAGGAAATTTAAGTAAGTGAAATGCAAAGGGAGAGTCAGTCCCACTCAAATTTAAAACAGCACCTTAAAACTTCCTCTTCAGTAGGAGCCCGAAGTTGCTCCCAGCTCTCTGAAATGTCTGCTTGCCAAAAGGAACCTGCAGAAATATTGTTTTCATTATATTCCAGTTAATCCCAGCAGTTTCTATAATTAGTCATTTATATAGGCTTATTAAAATGTGCAAGCGTTTCAGAATCTATCATCACCTCAATCTACTCAAGAGGACTCACATTTAGAAAGAAGCATCTATATCAGGCACGATAGGCTGTTAGGAATTGTGGGAGTTGAAGTCCAAAACACCCGGAGGGCTGAAGTTTGCCCATGTCAGATCTATATGGAGATGTTCTTCTAGGTCAGAGCTAAGTATCCAATCAGTCCACCATTGGACAGCCATGAGCCAGACTAGGCTGTACACCAAAGCCTTACTTTAGGTGGGGATTTTGTTGAAGCTAGAGCAATAAGGGGGCTTTGCTGTACTTTGTCCTTCCTCCATTACTTAATCCTTGCCCTGCCTGTGTTATTATTTTGATATGCTCTGATTGGGGAGCATTTCTACCTCATTGGCAGAACACATCCTTTGTATCTAGCTGCTCTGGTTATTATGCCTGATATCTCCAGGATAGGAAAGGCAAGTTTGCTGCCTGAACCCTTGGAGAGCAGTTGCTTGGTCAACCAGATCAGGTTTGTAGAACATGTAGCCATTCAGATGTGTTTGGATTGCAACTTGCATTAGCTCTAGCTATTACTGCTAATGGCATGAGGGGAGTTGCAATCCCAACAACATCTGGAGAGCCATACCTTTTTCTTCCCTAAGCAAGATGGATTGATTAATCGTTAGGAAAAACTTCATAATGCAGTTTGATAGTTGAACAGAGTGCCTTGGGAAGTAATAAACCCTTATTCAGTAAAGGTGTGTTGGGGTGGCTGGGAAGCCATCTGCCAGGGAAACTGAAAATGAGATCCTGTCTTCCAGGCCCTGCATTTAGACAGTCTTTATGGTCATTCCCACCATCTATGCTCTGAGATTAGTCTTGGGTGCATCTACACCAGTGATTTTCAACCTTTTTTGAGCCGCGGCACATTTTTTTACATTTACAAAATCCTGCGGCACACCACCAACCAAAATGACACAAAATGACACTCTAACACAGTAATACATATAGTTAATATGTTTTTAAATGTATTTATATACTCAGTGTGAAACCTGGGCCTGTTTCAATGAACACAACCTAGATATCCTGGCAGGAATGGCAGAAAGACACACACAAATATCTTGCTCAACAGCTGGGAGTTATAGTTCACCCGCAATCAAAGAGCATTCTGAACTCCACCAATGATGGAATGGAATCAAACTTCCCACACGGAACTACCATAACCAAGAGAAAATACTATAAGAGTTTGGTGGGCATTGACCTTGAGTTTTGGAGTTGTAGTTCACCTATATCCAAGGACACTGTGGAGGGGAGGGAGGAAGACGTGGGGTGAGTCTGCGCAGTAGCGCCCGCACGGGTCACGTCTTCCTCCCACCCCCCTCCCGCAGAAGCAGCAGCGTGAGCAAAGCGAGGCAAAGCAAGCAGAATGAGGCTGGGAAGAAGGGAGCCCGAGTGGAGAAGAAAAAACGTTCGGCAGGAGGGGGAAGAAAGGGTATTGGAGGTTCCAATTTTCCACGGCACACCTGATGATCGCTCACGGCACACTAGTGTGCCATGGCACACTGGTTGGGAAACACTGGTCTACACTATAGAATTAAGTGTAGACCATGGCTCAGTACTATAAACTTATGGAAGTTATAGTTTGGTGAGGCACCAGCACGCTTTGGCAGAGAGGGGTAAAGACCTCGTAAAACTGTAATTCCCATTACTCCATTGCATGGAGCCAGAACAGTTAAAGCAATGCCAAGCCGCCTTAATTCTACATACCTTGATGAACCAGGGCCAGGCATTTATTGAATCTGGCATCTAAATACTGATGAGGAGGCATTGTAGTAGTTTATAGTACTCGTATCCCATATTTTTTCCAAGCTCTGGCAGGTAACTGACTGCACCAACCATGCTCCCATTTTGCATCCAACTACATTCAGCAGATTTCAGGGTTCTTAAAGGTGCCTTCACAACATGGAGGTCTTATTCGCAGCTCGGTTAGATGATCCAATGTTCCAATTCAGTCTAAGTCAGTTTCTCGGGTCTCTATTTAAAAAGCCAGAAGCAAAGTGGCAGGTATTTCTTCCTGGTAGCTTTGAAGACAGAAGAAGGGATTTCAGGTACAACTTCTCTCGCTCAAGAGCGACATGCCAGAATTCGTTCTTTTGCCACTGTTGAAAGGATAATAATTGTACTCCTAAAGACAGGGTGTTAATCATGCAGATGTTGTAGGATGGCAAGTTTAATAAGCCGTAGCTAGGATAGCCAGTGATGATGAATTCTGGAAGTTGCAATCCAATAATTTTTATGAGGCTGGGTGATCTATTTACTTATTTATTTAAAACTTTTGTATCCCGATCTTCTCACCTCCGTAGAGGGACTCAGACACATTCACCCAAAGGAAAAGGTACTTAGGAAGTATCAAGATTATAAAGAGTGACTAGGATACAAATTTGCCACAGATTTAAAATAATGGGAATTGCATCTCAATGGCACTTGTGGCTCTGAGGTTGAGTAATAGTTAAATGACATTTTAAAGTCAGTAACTATTAAAATGTCCTTTAACTATTGAGTAATAGTTAAAGCAATGTTTCCCAACTGCTGTTCCGTGGCACACTACTGTTCCGTGACAGATCATCTGGTGTGCTGCGGAAAACGTCTCTCCCCTCCCTTCTTCCCCCTCCTGCCTGCTGCTGCTGCTTGGGGGAGGAGGAGGAAGGGCCGGGCAGCGGCAAAAAAGAAGGGGCTGGGGCGCCGCCTCCTTCGGCCGTTTCCCCTCCGTGCGTCAGCCACCCGGCCCATCAGAGCTGCCAAGGAGAGCCTGGGCACCTCGGGGAGCCTCGGAAGAAAGGCTCCCCACAGGGCCCAGGCCCTGCCTGGGAGCCGAGTTTGGCTGTCTCGCGTCTTCCGCGGAGCCCAGCGGGAGACGCGAGCCGGCCAAACCTGGCTCCCAGGCAGGGCCTGTTCCCCAGGCTCTCCCTCACAAGCGGAGGGAGAGCCTAGGGAAACGGAGGAAATCTTGGGCCCTGGCTGCTTCCAAAGGGCCGAGATCCATCTCCTCCATTTTCTTGTGGGGAGCCTTTCACCCGGTTCGCGGCTCCACCAAGCCCGGCGAAGCCGCAAACCAGGAGAACGGCTCCCCGCAGGGCCCCACCCCTCCCTCCTCCCCCTCCTCTTCGGTGCGTGCGAAACCGCTCTCGGCCTCCCTCCAGCTCCCTGTCTATTTCCCCCAAACTCCATCTGTGTTCACATTTGGGCATATTGAGTATTAATGCCAAGTTTGGTCCTGATCCAACATTGTTTGAGTCCAGAGTGGTCTCTGGATGTAGGTGAACTACAACTCCAAAACTCAAGGTCAATTAACTATATGTATTACTGTGTTGGAGTGTCATTTTGGTTGGTGGTGTGCCCCGGGATTTTGTAAATGTAAAAAAGTCTGCCACGGCTCATAAAAGGTTGGGAAACACTGAGTTAAAGGATATGTATTTTAAAGTATCCACAAGCCTTGTATTTAACTTCAAATCTCTAGTCATGATGTCTAATGATGATAAATACAAGGGTTATAGTCCAGCATCTGGAGGGCCACATAAAAGGAAATGATGGGCTGGATTTGGCCCATGGGATCTTGAGTTTGACTCAAGAAACTCTCTGCCCAGGAATATGATGGAGACTCCTTCTTTGGATGGCCATCTGTCAGGGATGCTTTGTATGCAATTTTCCTGCTTCTTGGCAGGGGGTTGGACTGGATGGCCCATAAGGTCTCTTCCAACTCTATGATTCTATGTTTCAATTCCATTTGCATGCTCCAATGTTTGCAAAGGGAACTTTTGTTGCTCAACCATTGACCTATAGCTTTCGTTGGATAGAACTGGTAATTTGCACCATGCATAAAGCAAAGATACAGCTCTTTTATTTCTATCTTTCCATTAATAATATACCTTCCAGGTGGCTTGATGTATTTTAGTACAATATGTCCCATTCTAGCCAGGGGGGGTGTAATTTCCTAAGACTTGGGACATGGAGGTGGTTAGTCAAGAATGAGTAGATCCTACTTCAGGATAGCTTTGTGCCTATTTGTTTCTATCTGCTTTCCTTTGACTCTAAAATGTAAGTGCAATGAAGGATTGGACCCCATGGCTTCAAATTATATAATGATTTGCTCCAGTGATCATTTAAAACCCCTACTGTGGTTTCAACTTCCAAAGAAAACAAGCAAACTGTGGCTTAATGCGCCTGGTGTTTTAGGAATTCAGGATCTACACGCAATATTTTTAGGATGGGGATAGGAAAGAAGGGGGCCAGTCTTTATTACCCTGATGCCTTACTAATGGTATCTAGAATCAGTTACTTGAGGCAGCTGCTTCATCTTGCCTCATGGAAGTATTTTCTTCTACCAAAGCCCCTTCAAAACCCTCCCTTTTCCCTGTGCCGATTCTGAGCCCTTAATCTTCATTCTAAACAGTAACATAACCCCATGCACTTAGCTCATTTGTTAAGATTCATGCCTTTCTAGTCTGGATGGTTCCTGATGAGGCCTTTATCACACCGTTGTCGGCTTCACTCGCTGAATTTTAATAACGAACAACGAGGCATACCAGATCACCAGGTATTAATAAAGCCCACAGCCCATTCCTGATCCTCCCTCCTCACCCAATAATCAGTGATATCAAGATATTTTCGAACTGCTAGATTAGCTGAAGCTGGGGCTAACAGCAGGAGGTCATGCTGCTCCCCGGATTTGAACCTGCGATCTTTCGATCAGCAAATTCAGCAGCTCAGTGGTTTAACTCACTGCACCACCGGAGTTTCCTTTTGTCAGTAAAATAATAATAATAGCAATAATAATAATAATAATGGAGCCCCTGGTGGCACAATGGGTTAAACCCTTGTGCCGGCAGGACTGAAGACCAACAGGTCTTAGGTTCGAATCTGGGGAGAGCCCGGATGAGCTCCCTCTGTTAGTTCCAGCTCCCCATTCAGGGACATGAAAGAAGCCTCCCACAAGGATGGTAACACGTCAAAAACATCGAGGCATCCCCTGGGCTATGTCCTTGCAGAAGGCGGCTTGCAGCTTCTCAAGTCGATCCTGACGTGAAATAATAATAATAGTAATAATAATAATGTGGCTCACAGATGGAACTTTGAAAAAGGAGACCAGGGGCCTGATTCTGGCAGCCCAAGAACAAGCCATTAGAACTAATGCCATCAAAGCCAGAATTGAAAAGTCGATGACAGATCCCAAATGTAGACTCTGCAAGGAAGCAGATGAAACAATAAATCACATTCTCAGCTGCTGCAAGAAAATCACACAGACAGACTACAAGCAGAGGCATCACACCGTTGCTCAAATGATTCATTGGAACCTGTGCCACAAATACCACCTGCCTGCGACAAAGAACGGGTGGGATCACAAGCTGGAAAAAGTTACAGAAAATGAACACGTCAAGCTGCTCTGGGACTTCTGAATTCAGACAGACAGAGTTTTGGAGCACAATACTCCTGACCTCACGATCGTGTTAAAAAACAAAGTATGGATTGTTGATGTGGCAATTCCAGACAACAGCAGGATTGAAGAGAAACAACTGGAAAAGCTGATACGATATGAGGATTTAAAGATTGAACTGCAAAACTCTGGCACAAGCCAGTCAAGGTGGTTACAGTGGTGAGAGGCACACTGGGTGCAGTGCCTAAAGACCTTGGCCTGCACTTAAACACAATTGGTGCTGACAAAATTAACAGTTGCTAGCTGCAGAAGGCCACCTTACTGGGATCTGTACACTTTATTTGCCAATACATCACACAGTCCTAGACACTTGGGAAGTGTCCGACGTGTGATCCAATGCAACAACCAGTAGAGTGATCTTGTTTGCTGTGGACTCATCTTGTTATGTTTATAATAATAATAATAATAATAATGGCTGGGATTGAAAAATCAGCCTGTAGATATCTGGCTGGCATGACTGCATGGAGCGCCGTTAGCTTCCCACCGGAGCAGCACCTATTGATCTATTCACATTTGTGTGTTTTCAAACTGCTAGATTGGCAGAAGGTTCTAATCCGGGGAGCTAACAGCGGGAGCGCATGCCGCTCCCTGGATTAGAACCTGCAATCTTTCGATCAGCAAATTCAGCAGCTCAGTGGTTTAACTCACTGTGCCACCAGAGGCTCCTTTGGTCAGTAAAATAATAATAATAATAATAATAATAATGGAGCCCTTGTGCCCATAGGACTGAAAACCAACAGGTCGCAGGTTCGATTCTGGGGAGAGCCCGGATGAGCTCCCTCTCTCAGCTCCAGGTCCCCATGCAGGGACATGAGAGAAGCCTCCCACAAGGATGGTAACACATCAAAAACATTCAGGCGTACCCTGGGCCATTGCCTTGCAGTTGGCCAGTTCTCTCATACGAGAAGCAACGTGTAGTTTCTCAAGTTGCTCTTGACACAAAATAATAATAATAATAATAATAATAACTGCTGGCTTTAGCCTATAAAACCCTAACGGTTCTGGCCCAACTTATCTGTCTGAACGCATCTCTCCTTATGAACCTTCCAGGACTTTAAGATCGTATAGGAAGGCCCTGCTCTTGGTCCCGCCTTCGGTTGGCAAGGATGAGAGACAGGGCCTTCTCAGTGGTGTCCCCTCGGATATGGAATGCCCTGCCTGAGGATATCAGATCGGCCCGCTCCCTTTTAACATTTCGAAAGAGAGTCAAGACCTGGCTTTTTGAGCAGGCGATTGCAAATACAGTGTAACAGACATAGGAAAATGGAATGGTTGGACAATATGATTGGACAATGTTTTTTAACAAGGAGACCCTTAATGATACATGTCTTTTATTGATTTCACTATGGTTTTTATATTATCCTATTGTTTTTATTGTATTGAAATTGTATTTTATGGTCTTGGTACCAACTGTAGACTGCCCCGAGTCGCCTGCGGGCTGAGAGGGACGGTACATAGATGTCTCTCGGCATTACTTCGCGAACGAAGATTCTTAGGAAGGACTCATCCCTCGCTTTTTACAAGTGTGTTGATGACTAAAAAGGCCAATCTGAGATAGGCAAATTTGGTTGCAGAAAGCCAATCTGAGATAGGCAGGTTTGGTTTGCAACAGTTGCAGAGCTGGTAGGGCTGGAAGTCAGCCTGAAGAAAACGGAAGTTCTCTACCGGCCCGCACCACAGGAAGAACACCATCATCCCAACGTCAGCATAGGCAAATCTGTGCTTAAGTCCGTTCAGCAGTTCACCTACCTGGGAAGCATCATCTCTTCAGACGCCAAAATTGATAAAGAGATAGATCACAGATTAGCAAAGGCATATAGTGCATTCGGAAGGCTTCACAAAAGAGTCTGGAGCAGGGGTGCTTACACGTTTTCAGCATGCGAGCTACTCTTAAAGCAACCAAGTCCAAAAGATCTACCGCACGCTCTAGCCGCCGCACGCTCCCGCCGTTGTGCGTGCTCCTGCTGCTGTTTTCCGCCTGTGCAGTGCTTCTTCTGCCTGCGGGGCATTGCAGGAAGGAGAAAGCACAAGGTGGGGCATCCAGAGGGAGCACTCCGCCCTGTCTGTCTCGCTGGCAACGGAGGCTGCACAGCTGCTTCTGGACGAGAGATGCAGGGCGCTCCCTCCAGAGGCCCCGCCTCGTGCTTCCTTCTTCCTGCAATGCCCCGCAGGCGAAAGAAGCACTGTGAAAGCGGAAGCCAGCAGCAGGAGTGCGCGTGCTTGCAGGTTGTGTGCGCGCATGGCAGGAGCGCCCCATCCGGCTGGTGAGACCCGAAGATCAACTGGAAGAGGGCTGAAAATCTACTAGTAGCTCCCGAGCTACCTAATGAGCACCCCTGGTCTGGAGCAACAAGCACCTGAGGCAAAGCACCAAAATCAGTGCGTACAGAGCTATCGTACTATTCTCCTCTATGGGTCTGAAACATGGGAGCATTTGCACAGTTAAAACTTGTCTGCCAGCTGCGCCCGTACCTTGAGAAGTCTGACTTGGCCACAGTGGTCCATGCTCTGGTTACATCCCGTATAGATTACTGCAATGCTCTTTACGTGGAGTTGCCTTTGAAGACTGTTTGGAAGCTGCAACTAGTCCAACGGACAGCAGCCAGGTTGATAACAGGAGCGCCATTCAGAGAGCGTACAACTCCTCTGTTGTGCCAGCTCCACTGGCTGCCAGTTTGCTACCGGGCACAATTCAAAGTGCTGGCTTTAGCCTTTAAAGCCCTAAACGGTTCGGGTCCAACTTACCTGTCCGAACGCATCTCTCCCTATGAACCATCGAGATGTTTAAGATCATCTGGAGAGGCCCTGCTCTCGGTCCCGCCTTCTTCGCAGGCGCGACTGGCGGGGACGAGAGACAGGGCCTTTTCAGTGGTGGCTCCTCAGCTTTGGAACGCCCTCCCTAAAGACATCAGATCGGCCCCCTACTTCCTGGCATTTCGCAAGAAAGTCAAGACCTGGTTATATGAGCAGGCATCTGTTGATGAAATATAAGGCTTAATTGGATATAAGGAATGACGACGATGTGATGGAAACTGATTTCAACATGACGCTGAGGCTGCAATTGTATGTTTTTAATTGTTAAATGGTTATTCTATGTTTTTTTCTGGGGGGGGTGTGACTTGTTGCTGTGTTGTATTGAGGGCAGAGACTGCCTGTGTAAACTGTCCCGAGTCGCCTTCGGGCTGAGAGGGGCGGTATAGAAACGTGACAAATAAATAAATAAACGTGGGTCACCTATCGCCAACACCTACGACTCCTCGAACGCTTTCATCAGCGCTGTCTTCGCACAATCCTAAATATACACTGGACTGACTATGTGACATAAATATAGCAAATTAATAAATTAATAAATAAGGGTTCTCCAATCTAGCCAGGGCGGGATTCGAACCCGCGTCCTTCCATCCCGCAGGATTGCTGCCCAGCCTCCGAAAAGACAGGTGGAGTCCTGGTTGCCACGGCGACGGTGCCGTCCTTATAAGGCAGCCCAGAGGAAGCTGGCTCGCATTGCTAAGGTCAGACCTGGGGGGCTGCGATGCCAGGGATGTAACGGAGGAGGAAGTCGTTGGGGAAGGGATTTGCCTCGAGCCTCTTTCTGCCCCTCCAAACAACCCACACGCCATCGCCTCCTCTTTCCCCATCACCTCTGCAAACCGGAGAAGCAGCAGCACCAGCAGCATCAGCACCAGCAGCATCAGTATCAGCAGCCAAGAGAGGAAGGAGTGCGGAGGAAAAGGCAACCCAGAGCTGCTGACGGATGAATTTATAGACACTGCAGCCTCCCATTGTGTCGATCGGGCTGGAGGCTTGGGGATGGAGGAGGCTGAAGGCTCTGTGCACTGGCCAGGCTGGGACTAACCTGTGGCAGGTAAGGAGATAGGTGTGGGAGGAGGTGGAAGCAAAGGACAGGTGCAGGGAGGGGAAGGGGATGCACTAGCATATGCAGGGATATGCATCATAATCCTTTCTTGATGCTTATATGCCTGAAGGCATCAAAGTACAGGCTTCCCCCAATCTGGGTATGCTGAAGGTGAGTTAAGGAGGGAAACCAAACCTCCCCTTTTTGTCTCTTTCCTTTCCAAGCCTGTGCCATCCCCAGTCCCTCCTGTAATGCGATCACTGCACCAAACTGTGCAACAGCAGAACTGGTCGATAGTCTCTTCCCCCATCGACACATCACCATCCAAAGTCTGAGAAAGCCAGGTCTAAATGAAAAAGGATGCCACAATCGGTCCTATGGGGTTGCAGATTGAGGGGATATAAGGGACAGCTGCTTACCCTATAGATCAGTTTGTATGGATGCCCTTTTTTTGTTACTCCAGAAGTATAGAGAAGAGCATGGGATTGTTGGATTTCTCAATGTATTGATATATATTTTACTGTGGGGAAAGAAGGAATGGAGAGAGAAGGTGTCAAGCCATGTTTGTGTCATGTCGGAGAGCCAGGATTTGGCTCCAAATGGACAACGTTGCGGAGTAAGTGTAAGTGAAGTGGGTGTGTTTGTGTGTAGTAGTCGTCTCTTCTTAAGGACATGCAGGAAAAGGCAGGATTTGATAGTATTGTCGAAGGCTTTCATGGCCGAAATGACTGGGTTGTTGTAGGTTTTTCGGGCTATATGGCCATGCTCTAGAAGCATTCTCTCCTGATATTTCGCCTGCATCTATGGCAAGCATCCTCAGAGGTTGTGAGGCAACTATGGCAGGCATCCTTAGAGGTTGTGTGGCAACTATGGCAGGCATCGTCAGAGGTTGTAAGGCAACTATGGCAGGCATCGTCAGAGGTTGTAAGGCAACTATGGCAGGATCCTCAGAGGTTGTAAAGCAGCTATGGCAGGCATCCATAGAGGTTGTGTGGCAACTATGGCAGGATCCTCAGAGGTTGTAAAGCAACTATGGCAGGCATCCTTAGAGGTTGTGTGGCAACTATGGCAGGCATCCTCAGAGGTTGTGTGGCAACTATGGCAGGATCCTCAGAGGTTGTGAGGCAACTATGGCAGGATCCTCAGAGGTTGTAATGCATCGATGGCAGGCATCCTTAGAGGTTGTGAGGCAACTATGGCAGGCATCCTCAGAGGTTGTAATGCAACTATGGCAGGCATCCTTAGAGGTTGTAAAGCAACTATGGCAGGATCCTCAGAAGTTGTAACGCACCTATGGCAGGCATCCTTAGAGGTTGTGAGGCAACTATGGCAGGATCCTCAGAGGTTGTAAAGCACCTATGGCAGGCATTCTCAGAGGTTGTAATGCACCTATGACAGGCATCCTTAGAGTTTGTGTGGCAACTATGGCAAGCATCCTCAGAGGTTGTAAGGCAACTATGGCAGGATCCTCAGAGGTTGTGAGGCCTCACAACCTCTGAGGATGCCTGCCATGGTTGCAGGTGAAACGTCAGGAAATAATGCTTCAATCTAGAACATGGCCCCATAGCCTGAGAAAACTACAACAACCCAGGATTTGATAGGTTTGTGAGGCCACTCAACCTCCCAGGAGCTCATGATACTGTAAAGATATGATATTATTTTGTCCTTACAACAATCCTGCAAGGGAGGCCAACACTACAGGATTTTAGTAACCAAACCAAGGTCACCTGGTGATGTTTATGGCTAAGGAAGGATCTACAGCTTTTCCATTTGTAGTCAGACACTCTGAATACTATACTACACTCTTAATTATTTTTTTAAGTAGTGTGACATAAATAAATAAAAGCTGGGAAAAAGGGTCTCGTCCTGTAGACTAGGGGTTCTTCCACACAGTCATATAACCCAGGAATGCTCGTGACGTGACCTTGGAGGTGTCTATGGACAATGCTGGCTCTTCGCCTTAGAAATGGAGATGAGCACCACCCCGCAGAGTCAGACATGACTAGACTTTACCTTTACCTTTTATGAAGGCAGAAAACCACACAATATCTGCTTTAAATTGGGTTATTTGAGTCCACACTGCTATATATTCCAGTTCAAAGCAGATAATGTGGGATTTTATTCAGCTGTGTGAAAGGGACCTGGCACTTATTTCCAGGGGCGGTCCTACCGGTAGGCAAAGGACGCCGCTGCGTGGGGCGCCATCTGGGTAAAGGGCGCATTCCCCCGCCCGCCAGACAGCGTCTGGCCAATGTTCCGCTTTTGGGCCTTGTGCGCTCCGACACCGCACCATAGCAAACCTCCCTGCGTGCCGAATAGGGAGTGCTGTGTTTACAGGTTTCTGCGCCTGTAAACACAGGCATGCGCGGAGGGGGGGGGGCAAAATAATGTTTGCTTACCATTTAAAATTACCTTAGACAGCCCTTGCTTATTTCTCACTCAAATAGAGGGGGGGGGCACTAGATGAGTTGTTAATGGGAAGGTACCAGGCTTACAACTATGTGGACCTTCTCATTTGTAAATCAGGCATCTCCATCTCTCCAGCATCGTATTTCCCATACACTGTTCCTTCCCATGCTCCGACATAATCTTTATTGCATTCCATATGTCGTAGCAGTGAGTTGTAGGGAATGGGATTATGAGAGCCCTTCATCAATTTAAAGGTCTCCCTCGCTGTCCCTTTTCCTAAACCAATCTACAGGATCCTTTAAAAAAAAGACACCTAAGACCATCTGTTCATTCCTTGTAAGTTCTTCGCAATTTAATCTTTTGACCAGGTGGATGTGGGAAAGATTTCTGCATCTGACTCCATAGTTAGAATCCTAGATAATGCTCCCTTCTTCCTCTCCCCTTGTACAACCCTTTGGCAGTGATGTAATCTTTGCCTCACCCGCCCTCCTGTAATATCGCCGATTCCCAGGTCTGCTCAGTGACACCTGTTTTGTGCTTTCCCTACAAAGAATTTCTCATTGCTCTCCCCACACTATCATTAATTTATCCAACAATTGGGCAGTGTGTCGCTACACTTCTGGCTGTCTAGAGGAGTAACTCAGTGAAACAGAATCAGCAGCGTGATTTACTCCTAGTTCTCATAGAGGTAGTAAACCTGTCTTCGGGATTTGTTAGCCATACAAGAGGGCTAATGTGACACATGGTCTGCTACATGTAGCCGGTTGGGACCCCTTCCACACAGCTGAATAAAATCCCACATTTTCTGCTTTGAACTGGGATATATGGCAGTGAGGACTCAGTTCAAAGCAGATACTGTGGGATTTTCAGCCTTGATATTCTGGGTTATATGGCTGTGTGGAAGAGCCCAGAGATAGTCAAATTGCAGAATCAACTGTGCTACTATAGAAAGCACCTAACAGTTTCCATTGTTGAATCCTGCATTGCATTGCATAGTTTTCAACTAGAAAACTAAAAAGTAAATTATGTTATGGGTTCTTGTGAGTTTTCCAGGCTGTAAGGCCATGTTTCAGAAGCATTCTCTCCTGATGTTTCACCCACATCTATGGCAGTCATCCTCAGAGGTTGTGAGTCTGTTGGAAAACTAGGAAAATTGGGTTTATATATCTGTGGAATGCCTAGGGTGGGAGAAAGAACTCTTGTCTGTTTTCCTAGTTTCCAGCAGACCTCACAACCTCTGAGGATGCCTGCCATAGATGCAGGCGAAACGTCAGGAGAGAATGTTTCTGGAACAGACCTGGGCATTTTACGGCCCATGGGCCGCATGCAGCCCACCGGCTGATTCTGACCGGTCCGCGTAAGGACCTTGGCAGGCAGGGAGGCAGGCAAGCAGAGCGGAGGTGAAGGGAAGGGAGGGGAGAAGAGGAGGAGGCCAGAAGCAAGCACCGTCGCAGAGCAGGCCTTCGCCCTCCTCCTCCCTTCCTTTCCGCCTCATGTGATCCCCCCTTCCTCTTGCCTCGTGCTATTTCCCTTCTGTCTCCTGTCTCCCCTCCCTGTTTCCTTCCCCCTTTCCCTGTTTCATTCCTTCCCCCTTCCACCACATCCCCCTCCCTTGCCAAAGGGAAAGAAGGAAGGAATGAACTCAAGAGGGAAGGAGGGGGAGTGTAACGAGGGAGAGGGGGCGAGGCCAGAGCGGGAAAGGGGCAGGGACGAAGCTGGAATAGGGAGTGGGGCCGGAGCGGGGGGGGGGCGCTTCCATTCCCTCCCTGGCTTCCTCCGTTTACTTGGCCCTCCTCGTCTTCCTTCTTTGGGGGCTTTTAACCAGAGGCTGGATGGTTATCTGTCAGGGGTGCTTCACATCTCCACCTCTGACATTCAACCTGACTTTGATGCACCTGTTAAAGACCAACAGAGACTTGATTTCTCTCACTGAATAAGAAAAAAAATAACTGAATAGCACCAAATGAGGTGATTAAACCAAAAATGTAGGCAATGTTTTTTATATGTCTGTAGAAAACCAAGAACATTTTTTCAGGAATAAGTGAAACTCAAAATGTGCTTTGAAGTGAATGTGAGTGAAAATTATCATTAATATAATGAATCACAAATGATACAAATGTTCACATTTTGTTAACCTTTGTTTTGTAAAATTTTAGTGAATCAATGTCAATTTCCTATGACGACCTCTCTTTTTCATTGCTCATAACATATACTCTTATCAGTCTTATTAATATATCAAATACGCAATTTAGTGCCTTTTTATTATTACTATTAAAGAAATTCAATTGATATTATGTAGAATGTAGTTCAGCCTTTAGGTGCGGCCCTCCATAATATTTTTTGGTTCTCGTGTGGCCCCTTGGGGGAAAAAATTGCCCACCCCTGTTCTGGAGCATGGCCATACAGCCCGTGAAACTCCCAAGAACTCAGTGATTCTGGCCATGAAAGCCTTCAACAATAAATCATTTTATGTCTATCACCAATGTGGAAGGTTTCCACTTGCAGGTAATATTTAAAGAAAACCTCAAATCTATATAAATAAAAATGTAATGTTCATTTGTGGTATTAACACAACTCAAAACCACATGACAAATTGACACTATATTTAGACACAATACACCTATCAGGCCAACAAGTGACCATCATTCATAAAAACACTGAAAAACACAGCGGAAGGGACTTAAAAAGCCAAAAAAGCAAACAAATGCTACAGCACATGCGCAAAAACGACTCCTCCTGGCAAACAAAACACACAATAGCATATCCACACTCTCTTCTGGACTACAGCTCCCAGCATCCTCTAGACCAGTGTTTTCCAACCTTTTTTGAGCCGCGGCACACTTTTTACATTTACAAAATCCTGGGGCACACCACCAACCAAAATGACACACTAACACAGTAATACACATAGTTAATATGTTTTTTAATGTATTTATACACTCAGTGTGAAACCTGGACCTGTTTCGATGAACACAACATAAATATCCTGGCAGGAATGGCAGAAAGACACAAACTTCCCACACAGAACTCCCATAACCAAGAGAAAATACTATAATAGTTTGGTGGGCATTGACCTTGGGTTTTGGAGTTGTAGTTCACCTATATCCAGAGAGCACTGTGGACTCAAACAATGTTGGATCAGGACCAAACTTGGCATGAATACTCAATATGCCCAAATGTGAACACAGATGGAGTTTGGGGAAAATAGACATTGACATTTGGGAGTTACAGTTTCTGGGATTTATAGTTAACACACAATCAAAGAGCATCCTGAACTCTTGCAACAATGGAATTGAACCAAACTTGGCATATTGAACTCTCATTACCAACAGAAAATACTGAAAGGGTTTGGTTGGGAATTGACCTTGGAGGTTCCAATTTCCCACGGCAAACCTGATGATTGCTCACGGCATACTAGTGTGCCACGGCACACTGGTTGGGAAACACTGCTCTAGACCAGGCCCTTTAGGAGAGGAGGATGAGCCAAATACACTGCTTCTAAGCTGCAAGCTTTCTTCTCCTTGGATTTCTTTGAGAGCATCCCAATCCCTGCATATTTCCAATTTCCTATTCCTGGACTGCAACTCCCAGCAATCCTCCAGGTAGATAGATTGGGTAGAGATAGATAGGTAGATAGGTAGATATAGATACTCGTTCAGGAGGACTGCTGTGAGCTGCAGTCCAAGAATAGGTAGAGAAAGAAGAAAGGGGAGAAAGGGGAAGGGAAAGAAAAGGTGGGGGAAAGAAAGGGAAGAAGAAGTGAAGGAAGGGAGGGAGGGAGAAGGAAGGGAAAAGGAAGGGAAAAGAAAAGGAGGGAGGATTGGCTACAGCAACAGGTGGTGGGTACAGCTAGTTTAACAATAAAATCTCCTGTCTGACAAAGTCCACCATACTCACTCAGGAGTATCATCCGTTCTTGTACCATGCATAGATAATGTTATCTTAATTGTCCCTCAATGATAAATGAATGAATAACTCCCTGCAGGTACAAAGATAGTATATGAGGGACATTAGTTGACTAGAACTTGTCTCCTTGACATACTAGTTTCTTTTTCTTTTCTTAAAAGGAACTGTATTCTACAGTGTATTGTAGTGGTTTGAGCATTGCTCTACCTTCTTCACAGGTGTGGCTGATGGGGGTGAGAGACAGGGCCTTCTCAGCGGTGGCCCCTCAGCTGTGGAACTTTCTTCCCAGTGAAATTAGATTGGCCTCTGTCCCATTCTTTAGAAAACAAGTTAAAACCTGGCTATGGAATCAAGCATTTGGAGAGTAGCTACGAAATGAATGGCAGTGTAGCAATGTGATTGGAATGGCTTCTGGATTATATTTTTTAGTCATGTGTGTAATCTTTTAACAGTTTATTTATGCGTTAGAATTTTATGATTTCCATGATATAATGCACAATGTATATTGCATTTTGTTTGTCTTATGTTAATGTGGCATTGAATTATTGCCAATTTGGAAGCTGTTCTGAGTCCCCTTTGGGGCTGAGATAGAGCGGGGTAAAAATACAGTACATAAATAGATAAATAAATGCAACTCTGGAGAAACAGCGTTGATTCTCTGCTCAGACAGGAAAATCCACTGGGTGCCATTAGGTGAGTCACACACTCTCAGCCCCAGAGAAGTCTGTGATTGGTTCTCCTTAAGGTTGCCATGTGTCAGAAACAACTTGAAGGGACATAACAAGAACAACAACATTCAAAAGGTTCCCCTACTTGTATGCTTAAAATACTGGTCCAGATTTGTTTTTGAGGTGTACTTTAAAAAAATAGATTAACTCACTTTAGTTCCTAGAAATGCAGGGCTGGCCTTGCATCAGGTGGCTAGTGCTGAGGGGCAACAATGTCAGTCCCCCCAGATGTTTTCCCAACACCCAAGAAACTCATATTTGTATTATACAACCTATAGCATCTTATTGTGTGGACAAATGGCTGTAGCTGGGAGGCTGCACTGCCCCTCCATAGAACCTTGGAGGGCCACCCTACTACTCCCTATAGTGTCCATATCTATTTTTTTTTAGAAAATAGACCCAAACCCCTTGGGAGGCATAAGGGTGATTTTGCTCTATTTTTTCCTTCTCCCTGGCCATTTTCTACTCAGGATACACCATCCTGTGGCAGGCTTCTCTCATGGGAAGCTGGAGCTGACAGATGGAAGCTTACTCCGCTCAATAATAATAATAATAATAATTCTATTTCTTACCCACCTTCCCTTGTGACTTGAGGTGGGTTACAGTATAATTAAAACACATAAACATTTTAAAAATACCACAATAGACATATTAAAATGTATTTCAATGAAATATACGAGGGCGGGTCAATAAGTCTGACTTTTTGAATTTCCGGCTGCTTAACTGAAAGGGCAACACTGCTCCTGTCAACGGGCATCTGTCAGTTGACTCCTGTCAAAATTTGAACAAGCTGCTTCATTTAGTTTGTGTTTGACAGCCATTGATAGCAGACTACCACGCAATTTGAGGAGAAAATGGAAAAAAGTGAATTTTATGTGCTCATTAAACATTATTTTTTGTGGAAAAAAAGCCATCACTCAAATTAAAGCTAAGCTTGATAAATACTATGGGGACTCTGCAACATCAATTTCAATGGTAAAAAAGTGGTTTACTGAATTTCATTGTGGCGGTACAAGCAGGGAAGATGCTGAATGTTCTGGATGCCCAATTGAGGTCTCTACACCCGAAACAAATGAATTCACAATATGGTGTTGGCCGATCGGAGATTGAAAGTGCGAGAGATTATGGAGGCCATAGGACCAGGACAATTCAAGGGTGCACACATGTGCAGTTTCCATGGCAACAATCCATGAATTGGGATACAAATTGCTCCCTCATCCGCCCTATTTTCCGGATTTAGCCCCGAGTGACTATTTCTTGTGTCCAAACCTGAAGAAATGGCTCATCGGAAAGAGATTTGACTCCAACGGTGAAATCATCTCACAAACAAATACCTATTTTGATGACCTCGACAAATCCTATTTTTTGGAAGGGATAAAAACATTGGAAAAACTTTGGACAAAGTGAATAGAGCTCAAAGGAGACTACATTGAAAAATAAAATGATTTTTTTATCCAAAAACCTGTGATTTGTTCAAAAAGTCACTGACTTATTGACCCGCCCTCGTACATATTAAAACATATTTCATTATCCTATTGCCATTTAAGTAAGGTTTGACTGGTCGGTTCTTGTAGATTGAATATAAGTAAGAACATGTTTTGATCCGATCTTGATGGGATGAGAGGGGACGACAAATTAAGGTACAAAATACACAGCCTCTTTCCCCAACACAAATAATAAAGAGTCTTGTCCATGTATGGGGATGCTACATAAAACAGAAAAGCGTCCCATTTATCCAAGGACTCGCAGTCCATTTTTGATGAGGAAGGGATGGAAAGAGAAACTAGGAACTGATTAATCAATAATGGAGCATGAAAGTAAGAGAGAGACAGATGGCTACTGGTCAGGAACGGGTTGCCAAATGGTTTCGTTGAAGAGATGGACATAGCAAGGGATTCTTCAATAATAACAGATGCAGCTATGGGGTCTTTGGCAGCCCTCTTCTGCCCAACACACTCTTTGATTAAGGTTAATATGTACAAAAATGTACCCCGAAGATGTTTAGTCTTCCAGTGAAACCTCCTTTGCTTCCCCACTCCACACTGAAACAGATCACAATGCCTGGAAAAAAAAGGCATCTGTTTTGTTGGCTTCGGGCTGGCATTTGTCTTGTTCTCTCGTGGCACCCCATAAATACAAGCTGGCTCAGTGCTGGCATGATACCTGCTTTATAACATCCAGTTTTCCTCCATGCCTCATACGACTCAATTGGAGTTTGTGTTTTCAGAACGATATATTCAGGCGTTTTTGAGATGACGTTAATTCCTGGCAACTTGGGTCTTTGCCTTGGAAAAAAAATTGGATAACATTTTGCATTTCCCTGCAGTTGGAGCCATGTTCCCTTTTCATGCAAGTAGTATGCCATTTATATAAGCCTCTTGTTTACAAAGGGTTGCATATACAGTATTCTGCTTCAACAATTCTGAAAAGAGCTTTGTAAAGTATTTGCATTTAGAAAGCACAGGCAAAGAGAGAATGGGATATTTTTTTTGTAATCTGGGGTGTTTTTTAGTGATGGCTTTGTAGAATCATGATATTATCGTATTCACTGTATGACTCCAGGTTAACTGATATTGCCCTTGTGACTCATTCGGGTCACAGGGCTTCCATCCTGTATGGTTTTTTTTCTTTCACCTTCATGATATTAGCAGCCCATAACCAGATCCGATTGGCTGTGTAGCATTATGATGTCATCCCATTAACCAAAATAGCAAACGTTTGGGTTTTAAATCAGTAGAGCATGTTATGGCAGAGAACAAAATCACATAACACAGCAGAGCAACACTGGGAACATTTCATCCTCTATATATTTTGGATTTCAACTCCTAAAAACATCTGCCACTCTGACTAATGATAAGTGGTTAGGGGAGTTGTATTCCAAAACATCTGTGAGGCCCAGAGACTGGATATTATTGATATCATCTATCAAAACCTATATGCAAATTGTGTGACCACACTGAAATACTATACACAATAATGTACACAGATTCGGTTCCTGCATCTCAAAAGGAGTATTACAGAGCTGGAAAGGGTGCAGAAGTTACAACTGGGGCTATTTAGCTTTGAAAAATCCCAAGTATTTGGGGGACAAGTGATGTGATAAAAGAGTATAAAATTATAAATAGCATGGAAGGAGTTGAAAGGGAGATGCTTTTCTCTTTTTCACATAATTCTAGGAAACATTGGCTACCAAAAGATGTTAGTCAGAAAGTCAAAACAGGTAGAGAGATAGACTTCTTCACGAAGTGCATGTATAAATGGGGGAAAAATGCTATCGCAAAACGTGGTCATGACCACCGACTTGAAAATGGACTTGGAAATTGATGGAGGATCATACTAGCTATATCTACTACTTTTGCCTTAAAGGCATCTCATTCAGTGTATCGATTGTTGGAATTGGCATCTGGTAGTTCCCATGCCTATGGGATAGTGAATTTTAAAGGAGCTGTCCATAGTACTTAACCAGGGGACTACAGTTCAGAGAGATTTCACTGTTTCACTGGCAATGAAGCCATCTGCCTCCACTAAAATGCAAGGGGTGCTATTACCTTCATACCATGCTTCCCAGAGGCACCTTTGGGGACTAGGCCATCTGTTTGATCCTGCAGGGCTTTTCTTACCTTCCTAGGAGGAGTTGGGGAATATGATCTTACAACCCATTGGAGCACCAGTTCCTCTACAGTTTCCTTGCCCTCTTGGCTCTCTGGTTGGGGTTCCCCACCATAGATAGATAGATATATAGATAGCAAAGCTCGTAACCTATTGATCCATGAAGTTGCTAGAACAATTTGCCTTATGACCCCCTTTGTAGCTCCACAAGAAAAAAAAATCAGATTTCATCTAGGCACTGGTGTGAAACCTGATTGGCTATTGATGTCCAGCAGTGGGTGACTTTTGTCTTGGTGGCATACACAGATCTCTGTTCAGATCCAGATTAAGACAAAAAAAAGAACCCAAATTAACTTCTTGAACTTGAAGGGGCTGTGTATCTAACCCATTAGACCCTAGAAGATTGCAGTTTCATTTTTGCCTCCTTCAAATGACTGTCATGTCCTCACAACGGCCAATAGCACCTCCTTAGGCTCTGAAGACTTTTACAAACTGTTTTGCTGTGTTTGTGATGGCTTCTTTGCTTCTTCAACTATTTCAGGTCCATATAAGTCATAGGTTGATGGAAGGGAAGCCCACTTCTGGCCATGGGCATAATGAAATAGCCCATGGCCAGAATTATAGAATCATAATCATAGAGTTGGAAGAAGCCACATGGGCCATTTAGTCCAACCCCCTGACATGCAGGAAAAGCACAGTAGTAGCTCCCGAGCCATTTGGGTGGGGGTTGTAAAACGTGAAAGCTGGACAGTGAACAAACTGATAGGATGAAAATCAACTCATTTGAAATGAGGTTCTGGAAAAGTGTTTTACAAATACCCTGGACTGCTATAAAAGCCAATAAATTTATCATAGAGAAAAGCATGCCTAAACTCTCCCTAGGGGTTGTCATAAGTCAAAGTCAACTTGATGGCAGTTAACAACACATAACTTTAGGATGTCTTTGAGCACTCCTCCATCTGTGCTAGACCAACAACTTAACAAGGATGCCCATTGATGCCCACTGCTCCTTTTTATTTTTCCTGGGCTAGCAAGCAATGCTAGCTTCTTTTTGTTTCCACACTGTACCTCCAATCTGCATTGGAATGGTAGGAGATAAAGTGATGGTGAGACCTAGCAACCCAGTGCTGACATAGACAAGAGAGTCACCGGAGAGTACTTCTACATGGAAGTAGGAGCTGTCCTTGACTGGAAAAGCTGCAGAGCTTGTTCCAAATGAGCAGCTTGACCTTTTATGAATTTCCCTTAAGGGGTTTAAAAAACAGATAGAAAAATCATGTTCCATCAGCAAAACCGATTCCGGGTCCTGGGAGAGTTTCACCAAATGATCTGTGGTGTTGAATGGGGGACTGGCTAGAGGCACATACTGAAAGCGTGTGAGCAGTCCTTCTGGAATTCAAGCTGACTTCATCTGGGTGACAAGTGGTTGCAATAAGGAAGCTTTCACTGCGAGTGTCAATTGTTTGCTCACAAAGAAGGCCATTTGCATTGTGCTGATTACACAATGATGATATTTTCTGGGATCATGTTTTATGCAGCGGGTTTAGGACTGAAAAGTAAGCCCGGCAGCAAAATGGCCTGTTTGCTCAATCCCTGGTCTGTTTCAATCATATAAATGAGTTGGGTTATGATTTTTAGGAGAGAGAAAAAAGGCAGACTGTAGTTTCATTAGAATGCTATGTTTCAGCCATTTTGTGATGGTTGGGATTATGCTGATAGTAAGAGATGGATGTTTGAAAGTTGGGTTATGACTCTGGAAACCAAGGTACAGATTCCCACTCAGGCATGGAAACCCACCAGATGCCTTTGCACAAGCCACATTCTCTCATCCTCAGAGGAAGGTAAGACAAAGCCTCTCTGAGTAAATCTTGCCAAAAGAACCCTGAAATAGGCTCACCTTAGAGCTGCTACTAGTCCAAAACAGCTGTGGCCCCTTCCACATAGCTGAATAAAATCCCACATTTCTGCTTTGAACTGGGATATATGGCAGTGTGGACTCAGATAGCTCAGTTCAAAGCAGATATTGTGGGTTTTTCTGCCTTGATATTCTGAGTTATATGGCTGTGTGGAAGGGCACTAATACACACAACAACGAAAGACAGATGAACAGGTAGGGGAGCTGAGATGCACAGGTATACTGTACCTCCAGCTCTCATCAAAATAATGCAGGCATTGAATGCTGGTACCATATAGTGACTACCAGACATAGCAAACATGATCATACCAATCCTGTCCTTGGTTCAGATCTGATGTCAGCTGTGAACAGACTTAGCAGCCATGAGGAAATCACAGTATCCTACCAGAGATAATGCATGTGAAGTGGTTAAGAGCATTTCCTATCTGTCCCTCTGCCTATCGGTCTATATATGTTAAGTCCAAAGGAGGTGCAGTCTATTTTAATGAGTAGTTGATGTGCATTCATTATCCTGCTTTAAAAGCAAGCTGGAAAATTAGTATGCAATTTCCCTTAAAAATTTAAGTGCTCTGCCTTTTCTGACGGGTTCTTGTTGTCATAGTTGTTTCTGAAATTTGATCGGCCTTTTACTTGCTGGTCACTGTTGTTCCCATGGCTCCGTTGCTGAAGGGGAGTCAGGGAGAAAGGAGCAGGGAAGCGGTGTGGCTGCACGGCAGCTCTGTCTTATCAAGGCCCTGCACCTGCTATTATATCTGGTTCCTACTGAACTGGAATATGGTTTGCTGAGATGCAGATTCCTCTCCTTCAAGGATCAAGGATACCTGAGAAGCTTATAGTATGGTACTAAAGTAATTTGAAGAGTTTCTGCAAGGAAGAAAACACATTTCTGAAATATTAGGAGACCATCAATCTGGTCTCCAGAGTAAAGAGTGGGAGTTAATTTCAGGGACAGTTCAATCCAGGTTTGTATATCTGATTTTCTAACTCAAGGGCCATGGTTGCAAAGCAGGTGGATATGTGCAGGAGATGTATCTAAACCCTACCATGCTTCTGCGTGCAATTTTCTGGTCACTACTTATATGCATAATAAAAGTAAGGTAAATTTGGATACGTGGTTTGTAGCAATCTTGGTTAAGCAGGTGGAATTGGCAAAGGCCTTAGAGCAGTGGTTCCCAAACCTTTTTGGCCTACGGCCCCTTTTCCAGAAAAAAACCCACCTCCCCCCCATATAAATTAATTTTTAAAAAAATTAATAGCAATTAAACAATTATATATATGTATTAATGCAGTGGTTCTCAACCTTTCTAATGCCTTGATCCCTAAATAAGGTGACCTCCAACCTTATTTTTGTTGCTACTTCATAAATAATTTTGCTACTCTTACGAATTCTAATTCAAGTATCTAATATGCAGGTCAAAGCGAAGGGGGTGAGGCCAAAGAAGAGGGCTGTGCGACCCCTCCTGAATAGCCAATCGTTCACTGCCCCCTTAAAGGGGTTCACCACCCCCCAAATTCCCCTGAGCCTCCCACCACCCTCTTGGATCGCCTCACCACCCACCAGGGGGTGGTACCGCCCACTTTGAGAATCAGTGCCTTAGAGCTACCATAGGACAAAATTATAGTTTCATTTTCTGGGGTACCCTAACTCCAGATGTTGACCGGGGAGAGGGGTCATCATCAACATGCTTACTACTTTCTTTTGAGTTTCCAGAAGGTTAATAATGGAAATAACAATGCAAAGTTCAATGTGGCTTTGTTTGCTCCAGCATTGCAGCTTCTGATCAGTAGGTCAGGTGAGTACACCTCCAAGTTGGAGGATGCATTGTTCTGCCATAAGTCTCCAAGAGTTCCCCTGTACACTGTCAATGTTTTCATTGTTACTTAAACCCAACAGGTCTCATAGAAAACATGGTGCATAAGATTCATGTACTCTTATCTTTAGTAGCCTATTCTGAAAAAAGGGACATGCTTCTCAAGCTCAGTGTACTGGTAGAAGCAGTGGCAATATGTGCAGCACTAGGGTTATCATATTTATTTATTTATTTACTTTATTTATATTCCGCTCTTCTCACCCCGAAGGGGACTCAGAGCAGATTACAGATACACATACTAGCAGACAATTCCTGCTGTTTTTCACATACAAACATATAAACGAACAGAGGCAAACTCTGGCCACCAGGGGGAGCTGACGCACTCCTCATCTTTCAACTTCTCTTGTTGTTCTTTTCTGCATTTTTCAGTTCCTGGAGTTCTTTAATGGCCTCATAATTCAGTCAAAATTTGCCTCCCCATTTAATGTGGTACCTTTATCTCCTACTTGACAGATGTAACTGTCTTTCGAGCTGCAAAGATCGACAGCAGACTACACTTAAAGGTCAAGCACCCACCTCGACCCGGGCAGGCCTCAAACTCATGACCTACTGATCAGAGAGATCTTATGCAGCTGACACTTAGCCAGCTGCACCATATTCACATATATACACACACATACATGTACACCTGTGGGATGTGGTCTATGTTTTTGTTCACCTCTGCTTAGAGCTTAGAAAAACGATATCTTTGGCTGTGTTCCCAGAAAACATCAACCAGTGTAGCTAGCAGTCATGCTGTGGAACTATTAAGTGCTGTGGTCCAAAACAGTAATGCTCCCAAGCTCTTGTCTTATTGTTGACTAAAAGAAAACCTGTTGTCCAAATGTGGGTGATTATATAGCACCACTCACATTCACATGCGATATGAAGGTATTAGGAAAATAAGACAAATAAGATAGAGATGTAAGCAGGATTCAGGGATCCCTAATGTTTGTCTGAAGTACAAAAAATACATAAAGAAGGACCCCCAACAATTGTTCAATGAGCACTGAACACAGTCAGTGACCACAAAATTCTGTCTGTTGGCAACCCCCCCCCCCCCCCAAATGAACCCTATGGTCTGGAATCAGGGATGAAGGCATGTACCATGGTGGTAAAGACATAGGTAAATGGAAGCCTTAGTGAGATTACCCCACGCTGCAAAATTCTTTTTTATCCAGACCTTGTGTGTGTTCGTAGGAAAAGCAATTTGCATTTGTTCAAAAGCATGGTTTTCATTGGTATGATAATTTTTTTATTCTTCTGCTGCAAATAGATTTGGGGGTCTTATAGGTCTGGATCAATTTGCTCGGAAACCAATCTTCACCTTGTCTTTTGCTTCGTAGTCGTGAGGATATGCTTTATTCCTAGCTACAATCGACTCTTCAGCCTTTGCCATTCTTCATACTGTCCTTTCCGCACCGTTTGCCTTGGTTTTATTGGTGCTAATAAGCCTGTCATTTCAAATCCTCTCACATAGCCTTATCTTCTTTTGATTCTCCCATACAAACAGAATGATATTAATTGTGCCTCTCTCCTGACTGCCTTTGGTTTGGAAAAATCGGGGGGAGAAAATCTGCTGGTGTCATCACCACCCCGGCTTGCTGCAATGCAATTGATTTCCCGTGTTAATAGTTGTACTGAAGGGTATGTGCTGGATAGCTTTGGAAGAATTTGTTGGATTTTAGTACAGAGGGTGAAAAAAATGGCCAAGGAAGAGAATGCAAAAAATTATAAGCCCAACCTGATATCCTTAAACCAAGAGGACAAGTTTCACTCCCCCTTCATTATTGCTACAGTAGAGCTAGCTTTCCTCAAAACCTATCTGTAATTGAGGAATGTCAGATGGTCATCTTCTTTAATCTGACTGTTTGGTAGTGTGGATGAGTCCATGGATTCTCCCCACACTTAAATCAATGCTCATACCTAAGGTAATGTACCATGATGTAAGCAGAGTACCATCTCCTGCAAGCAGTAGGGGGCAATTCACTGCTGTCTTATTCACTGACTCATCTGCATGCCAAAGAAATCTTCCATTGGCAGCTCCATATGGCACCTGCAAACATGACGGAGCATGCTCATTGGCGTAATAAAGCTGCCATTTGGCGAAGCATTTCTCAAGGTGGCCACGATGGGTGTGCTTTGTTTTTGTTTGTTGTCTGTTAGTAAGGGGGGGTTTGTGTGTTTATGGTTATGTGTGGAGTCCTATTGCTTGCCTAGAGCAGTGTTTCCCAACCAGTGTGCCGTAGCACACTAGTGTGCCGTGAGAGATCATCAGGTGTGCTGTGGGAAATTACAGTGTAGAGAGAGAGCGAGAGCCTAGCAGGAAACTTCAGGCAGTGAAATGAGGCTTTCCTGGCTGAAGCAGCAATGCCAGCCAGCCTAGCTGCAGTCAGAGAGAGCCCTCGGCATCCAGAACTTTCCTCCCTCCCTCCTCTCTCACTCCCTTCCTTCCTTCCTTCCTTCCTTCCTTCCTTCCTTCCTTCCTTCCTTCCTTCCCTTCTTCTGCACGCCAAGGGCTACCTGGCCAGGCTGTGGTTCCTCCTGCTTCCTGGCCGCTCTTCTGCCCTCCTCCCCTTCGGCAGCAAGGAGGAGGAGAGGGAAGAGGAGTCTGACCCCGCTCCCGGAGGCTCAAGATGAGGCTTTCTGCCCTCTAGTGGCAGCCCCTCCGCGCCAGGGAAATGGAGCAACCCCTCATCTCCTGGCCTCTCCTGGCTGGGCTCCGGGTTCTCTGCAGAGCAGAGGCCGGGATGCGCAGCTCCACAGCCCAGCTTGGTTCCTTCCCGATCTGGCCCCAAGGCAACAGCAGGGAAGCCAAAGCGGTTTGGGGGCACTCCTGGGGGGGGCTGAACCCCTTCGGGAAAGAGCTGGGGGTGGTGACAGCTGCGAGCCTCCACTGCAGTTTGTTCCGAGGCTCGGAGCCACCCCATGTGCTCAATTCCTATTCGTTCTGCTCAGCCGAGCCCGTGTGCGCTTCAGCCACTCAGCATAGCCCTCCCCCGCGGGACGGTGATGGGCCTCCTGCGCGTGGGCCTCCCAGGGGCGGGAGGGTGTTTGGCGGAAGCGGCTTCACGAGGGGGGAGGGTGACAGTTAGTAAATTGACAGAGTGTCATTCTGCGTCATTTTCGTTGGTGGTGTGCCCCAGGATTTTGTAAATGTAAAAAATGTGCCGCGGCTCAAAAAAGGTTGAAAATCACTGGCCTAGAGTTGTAGAAACTGTTTTCCAAGCATGGGATTGAGAGACCTGTGATCAGGCCCCCCTGATATTTTTTTTAAAGCCAGGGGGATGAGTGTGATGATATCAGATTAGAGCATGGAAGTTACCTTGTTGGACATTTGCATCCAGAATCCCCATCTGGCATAACAGGAGCCCCCGGTGGCACAGTGGGTTAAACCCTTGTGCCAGTAGAACTGAAGACCGTCAGTTTGGAGGTTCGAATCCGGGGAGAGTGTGGATGAGCTCCCTCTGTCAGCTCCAGCTCCCCATGCAGGGACATGAAAGAAGCCTCCCACAAGGATGGTAAAACACCAAAAAAAACATCTGGGCACCCCCTGGACAACGTCCTTGCAGACGTCCAATTTTCTCACACCAAAAGCAACTTGCAGTTTCTCAAGTCGCTCCCAACATGGGGAAAAAAATCTGGCATAACCACCATCATATGAAAGCTGCAATGTTAGGGGGAGCAAATCCTTTATAGAGTCATGCAGACACACTGGTGTTTCTTCTCCCATTAAATTCTTACCCCAGTTGCTATTTGTATATGAATATTACACATTCATACAATACAAGATGCAGTGCAAATCTTCTCAATGTTGAAGAATTGCGCAGAAGCTCTCTGGTGTCATACACTCTGCCCCATTCGGAAGCCTCTAGCTTTTTCCCTGACATCGCAGTCTTCAAAACGCAGGAGGACAAATCATTGTTTTACAGCATGTTCTTTCCCTTGAATGGAATGCATGAATGAAGAGACGTCTCTCAAGAATCTGTAAGGTAATGTTTTCTTGTTAAGGGGCACTTTTTATTGTTAAAGAAGGGATTTTTAACAATAAAACACCACCTTTTATTATCTTAAGAGCTCTTTCATAGGAGGCTCTGCATTTTTGTGTGTGTTTTCTGAATAGATCCAGTGGTTTTGATGACATCATCACATAGCTAGCCTTTTCTATTTTTTCTCTCCTGTAAAACACCTTATTTGAGTGACTGTAAAATCAATCCCACTTCTAATTAAAGTCCCATTGATTTCAGTGAGGCTTAAGTCACATGTAAACTGCAGATGATCTTGCACAGTGTACTGTTATGGGCTCATGACAATAAAAGAGGTGAAATAATTAGAATGTATCTGCAAACTAGGACCCCTGGTGGTGCAGCAGGTCAAGCCGCTGAGCTGCTGAACTTGCTGATCCAAAGGTTGGCAGTTCAAATCCAGGAAGCAGGGTGAGTTCCCGCTGTTAGGCCCAGCTTCTGCCACCCTAGCAGTTTGAAAACATGCAAATGTGAGTAGATCAATAGGTACTGCTTCTGCGGGAAGGTAACAGCACTCCATGCAGTCATGCCGGCCACATTACCTTAGAGGTATCTATGGACAACGGCATCTTTTCGGCTTAGAAATGGAGATTAGCACCACCTCGCAGAGTCAGGCACAACTAGACTTAATGTCAGGGGAAACCTTTACCTATCTATCCACAAACTGCTGTCCCTTGGCAGTGGTTTTTGACATGCTACAGACATTATACTAAAAAGGCGAAAGATTTATACGATCTGAAGAGAAACCAAAAAAAAAAAAAGACATTATACTAATTAACATTACATAATAATAATAATATACTTTATTTATATTCCACTCTATCTCCCCGAGAGGACCCAGAGCGGATTACAGACTACATGTATGACAAACATTCAATGCCATTATACAATTGACAGCAAAGGCAGACAGTGCATAAGCAGAGGTAAGGCTTCCCTCTTTTTTTTCATCTCTGGCAACTGGACGCTGTGCTCGATTTGGCCATAGGGAGGTGCTGTAGTTCCTATTTTCCACGCCAAGAAGCCTGTTGTCTATGGATGCCTTCCTGACTGAATTGCTGGCATGTCTTCAGGGGCACATTTTACCTCCCTGCCAAAGTGGTACCTATTTATCTGTCCACATTGTTGTTTTTGATGAAGCTAGGGCTGATGCCGGGGACTCACCCTGACCCAAAGCTTGAATTGCCAGCCTTCTGGTCGACAAGATTTTCTGTAGCTGGGGGTTTAACCCGCTGTACTAACCATGACCCCCATGCTCTCATTCCTACTTTATTCCTACTTTATTCATCCCTTTTCTGGTCCTATATCCATAATGTTAACACCATACCAAGAATGTCCCCCATTATTCATATTTTTACCTACTCATCTTGGCTTTATGTGCATTGTGTCTCCCATCTTTGTCCCCATACTACTCTTAATAATAAGAAACATACAGTGTTGACAAAAGTCAACATTGACACTGAAACACAACACCACCTGAGCTCTGAGTGCAGCATTTTTCCAAATGAAGCAGAGAGCGTTTGAAGATCAGGACATCCGTGGGGACACTAAGATGCTTGTTTATAAAGCTATTGCCCTCCCAATCCTGTTATATGCCTGCGAAACATGGGCTGTCTACAGACATCACACTCAACTCCTGGAATGATTCCACCAGTGTTGTCTCTGAAAAATCCTGCAAATCTCTTAAGAAGACAGACAGACAAATGTCAGCATGCTGGAAGAAGCAAAGACCACCAGCATTGAAGCGATGCTCCTACGCCATCAACTCTGTTGGACTGGCCACGTTACCCGAATGCCTGATCACTGTCTCCCAACTCAAGAACGGAAAACGGCTGGGAAAAAAGATTCAAATATGGACTTAAAGCTAACTTTAAAAACTGTGGCATAGGCACCGAGAACTGGGAAGCCCTGGTCCTTGAGCACTCTAATTTGAGGTCAGCTGTGACTAGCAGTGCTGTAGAATTTAAAGGAGCACAAATGGAAGGCGAAAGGGCATGCGTGCCAAGATGAAGGCCCTGAATGGGACTGCCTTCTACCTGGAAACTGATATCCTCACTGTGGAAGAACATGCGGGTCAAAAATAGGACTCCAAAGTCACCTACATATCCACTGCTAAGACACTGCACTTGGAAGTTCTTCAAACTGAGACAGTGAGGAATCACCTAAGTAAGTAAGGAAGGCCAAAGTTTCCCTAGTTCTTTTCTGGGGATACCAAAGTAGCTGTTCTGGCCTTCCCAGCTAAGAGGCCTACAATATGTGCAATTTAATCAGTTAGGCTTTGCAGATCACCCTCCCTCTTTCCATTTTATTTTATTTTACAAGTGTATGGGTTGAAAAAGAATCAGTTAATCCAAAACCAGCCTCAAGACATTAAACAGTGTAGTCTGCGAGGTCCTATAGACTCAGAGCAGCATCTACCTTTGCATTTAGCTTTAAATGTAAAAGCATTAACAATAAAACACCACTTGTTCCCAGATGTGTAACCTTATGTTAAGCTATTCAGCTACGTTTGAAGTGGGTGTTTCATGCTGTGGTACAGACATTATGTGCATGCTGTAATGGCCCTTCTTGTTGTTAACTACTGTCAAGTAAACTTCGTCTTATAGCAACTCTATGAATGAGAGACCTCCAAGTCACCTTATCATCAACAGCCCTGCAGACTCAGAGCCATGGCTTTCTTGACTGAGTCTGTAATGGATCTGTAGTGCAGGCTTTATCTTCCTACTACAGTGGTTCTCAATCTGTGGGTCCCCAGATGTTTTGGCCTTCAACTCCCAGAAATCCTAATAGCTGGTAAACTGGCTAGGATTTCTGGGAGTTGTAGGCCAAAACACCTGGGGACCCACAGGTTGAGAACCACTGTCCTACGGTATTCTATCTTCCCACACCGGGAATGTGGCGCAGCTGGCTAAGTGTCAGCTGCATAAGATCTCTCTGACCAGTAGGTCATGAGTTCGAGGCCTGCCCAGGTTGAGGAGGGTGCTCAACCTTTAAGTGTAGCCTGCTGTCGACCTTTGCAGCCCAAAAGGCAGTTGCATCTGTCAAGTAGGAGATAAAGGTACCACATTAAGTGGGGAGGCAAATTTTGACTGAATTATGAAGCCATTAAAGAACTCCAGAAATCGCTGAGGAATGCAGAAGGAACAACAAGGGACACTGTGTCGCCCTCTAGGCTCTGGACCAAGACCTCCCTTGATAAACCACGCAATCAGCTGAGGTACAACAGGTTTATTTAGAATAAATATAAAGGAAAGAAGTTGAAAGCAATCTTATAGTGCTTTCAATAGCAGCAATTCTCAGGAGTCAAGCAATGAGTAAATAGTCCCGTATCAATCAGGATTCAGCTGAAGGCAATCAGGAACAAAGCAGGGCTCAATAGCAAGGAAAGTCTTTTCAGGAGCAAACAGGAATGTAGCAAGGAAACAAGGCTTCACCCAAGCGGGCTAGATCCATACAGCCAGGAAGCTGGCAGGCAATGTCCTTAGGTAGGCCCGATAGCCTCTCTCAAAGATCCATCATCCTGGATGCGGTGTGGACACGGGATGCAGCTCTGGGCCAACCCCAAATGGTTATACTGTTCAAACCTTTGATCTTAGGCCCATTATTTAAACTGTTATGTTTATTCATATCATGTGTCAAAGTGGGCATGATGGATGGTAGCTGTTGTTTTAACTACCTCAGCTTCTCAAGAATGTAAACCCAATTAGTGTTACCAGCTGCAAAGAGGAGTTAGGCTTCGCTCAGTCCTGGGCCTCTCTGCTTATCGCCAGGGATAGCTTTGGTAACCTTAACTGTTTCACCCTGCTTACTTGGTACCAGGTTCTCATGAAAAAGACAAGCAGGCCTGGAAGAAATCTTAAAGCCAACATGGCTATAGTATTGTTCATGGGAAACTGAGGCCTGTGAGGCTTGGGGCCTGACACACTGGGAATGCTGAGAGATGAGTGCGTCAGCTCCCCCTGGTGGCCAGAGTTTGCCTCTGTTCGTCTATATGTGTGTAATGTATGTGGAAATGGCAGAGATTGTCTGCTAAGTATGTGTACCTGTAATCCGCTCTGAGTCCCCTTCGGGCTCAGAAGAGCGGAATATAAATAAAGTGTATTATTATTATTATTATTATGAATTATTGTATTTTCTGACAAGTCACATCTTCTCATGATTTGTCCAAAGTATGAAAGTATCAGTTTAGTCATTGACTTCTAGGGAGGGTTCAGGCTTGCTTTGTTCTACTACCTATTTATTTGTCTTTTTATCAGTCCATGGTATCCACAAATCTCGCCTCCAGCACCACATTTCAAATGGGTTGATATTCTTCCTATCAACGTTCTTCACTGTACAGCTTTCACAACCGTACATAGAAATTGGAAAGTTGATGGTACAGGCAACCCTACCCGATATATCTTGACACTTCAGAGGCCTTACAGTATTTACTCACAGTCACAGATATGAAGGAAAGGAAATATCCCTCTAAAAAGGTTGTAAGGATCAGAACTAAACCTATCATTAGATGTAGACAGCAGATTTTAGATGTCACGAAAGGGCAGCAAATTATTAAAGCCCGTGTTGAAGAGAGGTGCTTGTGGAAATGTCTGTCCTTTGTGTCAAAATAACTTGATGATCTTATTGTATACTGCAAATTATTTCTCTCTGTGTGAGAGAGATGAAACTCCATTTGCTGCTTCACCTTTAAAATATCATCGGTAAGCATAGTTCAGTTACCTTTCTTTCCTCATCCTCTGGTTGTATTTCTCTTGCAGACATATCACATTTCCAATATGGCTGTGGGAAAATAGCAAAAAAAAACCTCGTCTATTTTTTAATCTCATTCCTATTGTGATTTTACACTTTGTAAATGGAATGGGAAAATGCCACAGGTGTTTGTTTATTGACGTTATTAGTGATATCACTTCCTTTCCCGACCATATCCATAACATTTAATGAATCTGCTGTATAATGGCCAATATCTAGCCAACATTAAATACTTTTCCAAATCTCATTATCAGTCTTGCCTTGTATTAAGTGGGAGTTGATCGTGTTCGGAGCTGAATTGTACCTCATGTAGGGATACAAATTCTGCCTTGTTTTGTTTCAAGAAATGGTGAGAGGTGTTTTTTTTCCCCTCCAAAATCACTCAACAAGAATTCACTCATTCTGGGTTGTGCACAAACTATACAATTTCACAAAACTACAATAGGTATTGTTGCATGAGCTTTGAAAAAAAAGCATTAAATGATTTATTTGTCTCTTTTAGATGCATCAGCAAGTGCTTCTGTGGTTGCTATGCCTGTTTGTTTAGCTTTGCAAAGGAAAAGGACTGTAATATTGTCCAGAGGCATTCTCAAGATGTGGATTACCTGACCAAAAAAATGCAGTTACTTTCATTCCTGTGATAGATTTGAAAAATCTTGCAGGGGATAACAAATCCTTGATGGTCTGTACTATGTTGCAATGTCCCGCCTCAACAAAAGGTGACCGTTAACAAGGTATCTTCACATCACTAGCCCTGTAGTCTCTCCCTCCCGTTCCTATGTTCTCCTTCGTGGCTGTAAGGTCACCACTTGTTCAGGTCAAGCACGAGACCATGTGTGAAGGCTAAGGATGTGACTTAGGCCCCTACCACGCAGCTGTATAAAATCCACATAGAACTGGATTATATGGCAATGTAGACTCAGATAAACCACTTCAAGCAGATATTGTGAATTATCTGCCTTGATATTCTGGGTTATATGACTGTGTGGAAAGGCCCTTAGGCCAGCAAGTCTCCAGGTCAAATTTATCTGCATTTACAAACCCATGAAGTGGCCTTGGGCAAGCTGTTATCTCTCCATTTTAGCCAATCATCTAACAGTGATTTTCAACCTTTTTTGAGCCGCGGCACATTTTTTACATTTACAAAATCCTGGGGCACACCACCAACCAAAATGACACAAAATGACACTTTAAATACATTTTAAAACATATAGTTAATATGTTTTAAAATGTATTTATACACTCACTTAGTGTGAAATCTGGGCCTGTTTCGATGAACACAAAATAGATATCCTGGCAGGAATGGTAGAAAGACACACACGAAGCACTTGCTCAATAGTTTATATATGAATGAAGTTCGAAGATAATTCCCCACGGCACACCTGATGATCTCTCATGGCACACTAGTGTTCCGCGGCACACTGGTTGAAAATCACTGATTTATAATATGGGAATCATCTAATTGACTCAGCAATAATCCTTGCATCAGAAGTGGTTTGAACACTCTGAAGTCCAATATAAATAAGGTTTACAACAGGTTTTATCTAGACTTAGGATTGACACTAGTTTAAAAAACCTCTACTCACCCTGAATCTAGTGCTGGCAGCCTTTATGACACACATCAGTATCCAGTAAGGATCTGATGTTTTCTGCACTAATGAAGTCCAGCAATCCTCCAGAGTTTGTAGGAAACGCTGGAGTATCTATAGGCTTTATGCCCATCTTAATAGCTAGACTGTGTATGTTTCAATCCAATCCATTGTCCACAAGCATATCACCACCATCACTCTTTCCATGTGCTGATCAATATAGCGAAATGAACTGACTATCTTCACGTCAATGATTTCACTCCATACTAGCTACAGAGCTAGACATCTTGGGGTGACACCTACCGAGGTCAGAATGAGGATCCTGCACAATCAACAAGAAGGAGTGGGTTCACTTGACTTCCCTCTTTGCTCATTATGCAGGATCCCTATTATGATCTGTGCAAATGTGATAAGTGATGGCCAGGTGTTCACAGGGATCTCCATGACCAGTGAGGAGCAGTGGTGGTGGTGTCATGTGGACCAACAAAGTGATGGACTAGATCTGTGGCACAGATGTCCCAAATGAACTTGCCCCATGTAGACAAATCCTAAATCATGTTTAGAGTAGAGCTATTGAAAGACATTTGTTCTTAAGCTAGTTAGGACTGCCCATCTCCCATTGGTTTTAATGGACGTTATCTAGCTATGACTAAATTTAAATCGTTTTTTGCACAACAGACAAACTGTCCCTCTAGACGTTGCTGAGCTGCAACACGCACAATTCCTCACCATTAACAATGTTGTTTAGAATTTCATAATATCTGAAGGCTTTCAGGTTTTTCATCCATGTCTCTGTAATATTTTAGATGCCTTCTGGTTATTAGGCAGTGGCTAAATTTGTCCTGCTACAGAGAGGCAATTTCAGCCTCATGATAGATATGACCCTGCTGTACATCCCGATTTCAGGATGAAAGCTAATGTTCGATGCAGACCTTGCTTTGAAGAGGCAAGCTTTAGGTAGTAGAATAAATTATACAAAATGTCCATATATATTCCTAATTTGCATAATATTTTTATAGGTAACCCCTTCCATCCTGGAATGAAGTAGCTTAATTTATTCATTGGTATGCAGAAGGACTGCACCTTCCCTTAAAGACCCTTGATACTATTTGTGTTTTATTTTTATTTTTTGTACATTTTTCTTGCAGTGAAGTCTCACATCTATGTCTACCTCTTTGGAAACCTGCTTGTGTAACACCCACCAGTCACCCCTATTCATTTTATTGAATCCCTTGCTTTTGTTTTTTTTAAAAAACCATTGGGAGGGGACTTTAAACAAACCAACTAAAAACCGATTACTTATTACGCAGTTTAAAGTCAACTGTTTTCTCAAAACAGAGTCTTAATGGTATTTTTTTGTTCTGTTTTTTTTTGTTCTTTTTTGTTCTTTTTGTTTGTTAGCAACCCAACTACTGGAGCTTTAAGGTCAGTACTTCCATTTTTTCCCCCCACGCTTTTCTGTCAAACAAGTGCATGCGCTTTTCCACCCTTTCTCTGTATTTTTCTGTGCGTGCAGACAAGTTTGGGAGGGGATTTGAGAGGCCTGCTTCTTTTGCTCCTTTTTCTTGCATCAGATTTCTACTTTCTAATATCTAGTCCTTGCATCAAGCTTCTCAGCCACATGTATTCAGGCCTACCACTAGACAGAGAGCAAGGTAGCTGCCTTACGCAGTGCACGTAAGAGGTATATTTTTAAGCGAAAACATTGTTACTTGAATAATCCGGCACCAAGTAGTCATCCCAACACTGTCAGGAGGATCATAAAGACCCACACAGCAAAGAAAATGATCACAACTGCTGAGTGTTGGCATGGTGTGAAGCCAGATCCAAGTATTGGCCAATCCATTTGTAATCGGATATGTCATCTTCCATGCCCTGCATGCTGGAGAGGGAATCGAGAGGTATGACCATTTGGAATCTCATGGGCACATTGCCACTGCGTGGTTCCCTGCCACCTGAAAGTGCGGATGGCCATTGACCTTGAATTAGATTTCATCCCACTTGCCTTTACGCCCAATGTCCATTAAGGGGACTCCAGAAAGGGAATAAAAGGAATTGTAGGCCCCATGGCATACTGCTCCACCAAGTTGTGATAATCAGTATACATTAGGATGCATGAGTGGGAAGTAGGGTTGCCTTTAATGGTTATGTAGAATACATAATTTCAGCAGGTGTTTCTTGTAGCCCAACCTGGCGGCCAACAACCTCTGCTGAAAGTCCTTATTTTACACATAGTCATTAAAAAGACAGAAGGCATCTCAAGTTTTCGCTTTGGCAACCACAGGGGAAAAGCCGCTCAAACCCAAATGATAGGGAGCCAGCAAATAAGCCTGACTGAAGTCAGTCAGTCAGTTCGTGTGAAGAGCTATCCCTTCCCCTGACCCAGGATTCTCAAAAGCCCAGAAATGTTACGTGGGTTTTGGAGAAGGAATATGGTTATCACCCAGAGAAGGGTCACGGCCTACAATGCTACAAGTCAGGTCTCTTGCTTATATAATGTAGTATTACTGTTTCGCTGCTAGGCAGTAGCATCTACAGGGATGTTATGCCTTATGTGCCGAGGTAAGGCAACTATATGTATAGTTGCCTTACTTATATGGGATATTGTTTGCTACTCAGCAAAAAATGTAGAACAATCTCAAAATGATTTGAGCTAACCCTGAAAATATAGGAGTGCTTCAGAAAGTTGCTCCATCGTCTGGAAACTTGGTATAGTTTTGTGAGCCAAGAGAAACACACAGGGGTATAGTTCCATTATCTAGGCAGAGGCCACTAGGGAGTGCTAGAGAGAGAAGGATAGTCTATGTCAGTGTTTCCCAACCTTTTTTGAGCCGCGGCACACTTTTAACATTAAAAAAATACGGGGGCACACCACCAACCAAAATGACACAAAATGACACTCTAACACAGTAAAGAAAGGTTGGGGGTTGGTGGCCTGCTGGGAGCAGCTGCTGGGAGTGCCGAAGCCAGGGAGGAGGCGGAGCCAGGCCATGCCATGCCCCACCCCTGGCTTCACCTCTCCCAGCAGCTGCTCTAGCCTTGAGGGGGCAGTGCCAAGCCAGCAGTGCCAGAGCCAGCACAATGCTGGCTTGGCACTGTCCCCTCAAGGCTGGAGCAGCTGCTGGGAGTGCTGAAGCCGGGGGAGGGGGCAGAGCCAGGCCGCGCCATGCCCCGCCCCTCCCCCCAGCTTCAACTCACCTACAGGCGCGCCATGCCCGCCCCTCCCCCAGCTTCAGCTCTCCTACAGAGGAGGAGCATGAGCGGTGAACGGGCTTCAGTGGGCGGGGCTCCTCCTCCACGCGGCTTCAGCGAGCGAGGGGCGAGAGTCATGGTGGGAGTCATGGTGGATTGGAGGCTGGCTGGGGAAACAGCCGAAGGAGGCGGC
The DNA here is from genome assembly GCA_030556195.1 of Anolis apletophallus. Lineage (NCBI taxonomy): Eukaryota > Metazoa > Chordata > Lepidosauria > Squamata > Anolidae > Anolis > Anolis apletophallus. The sequence goes on from JARBWK010000008.1 coordinate 112,628,510, forward strand.
GCCCCGGTCCCTTCTTCTTTTTTCACCACTGCCCGGCCCGTCCTCCTCCTCCCCCAAACAGCAGGAGTTCGGCAGGACGGGGGGGGGGAGGAAGGGGGGCAGAGAGCTTTTCTCGCGGCACAGCAGGAGGTCCGTCATGGCACACTAGTGTGCCACGGCACACTGGTTGAGAAAGACTGGTCTATGTTATGGGGGGAGTTGAAGGAGGAAAACTATTTCCCCGTTTTTGTTGGTTATTCCCCCTCCCCACATCATAAAAGAGGGTCAATCCACCCTCCAGCCCCATAAAATAGACTATTCTTCTATCTCTGTCTAGCACCCCCTAGTGGCCTCCACCTGAATAATGGAACAGTACCCACACAGATACATATTTCACACACAGGTACATATTTCTCCTGATTCCCTACCTGTCTTTTCTTTAAAGTGAAAGATACCAGTAGGATGAAAGGAACAAGAACAATAAAACTTTAATTTTAACCCACCCTTTCTCCCCGAAGAGACTCAGGGCATCTTCTAAAAAAAAAAAGGCAAACATTTCAATGCCATGTGCAATGACAAATAAAACAAAAACAAAACAAACAGTTAAAAATAAACAAATAAAAACAACCTTGACTAAAAACATGTACAACTAAAACAAAGGTAAAGTTTGGGGAAGGTTAAAATCTTGTTTCCATCAGCCGCTTTGAGTCTCCTTTGTAGAGAGAAAAAGTGGGGTCTAAATAAACAACAACAATGAAAAGCACCCACAGATGGGTCACAAGGCATCAGCTGAGCATCATTTCCAATCTTTCAACCAACCTCACAGTATCTTAGTTGTTTTCAAGTTCAAGCTTTTTAAAAAGGATAAATTTACACACCTCTGTGTACAACATCTATGACATCTGTGTACGGCATCTTGTAGTTTGAACAATGTGCATGGTTGTATTTGGAAATATACATGAATTTCAGACCTGCTTAAGTGTCCTGTACAGTTTTCTGCTTGTTGAAGTGCTTTGTTAGATCTGAGTTGCTATGCTAGGTGACTGTATTAGAGCCAACCATGCTTGGGGAAAAGACATGTTGCCCTGCTTTCCACCTGTAGAAACTGGCACGGAGGAAATGAACGCCTTCTATAGATAGATAGCTGTAGATATAGGCATACAGATTTTCTCATGCATGTGGTAATTACAGAGAGTCATAAGCAAACAAAAGGTGTGTGCCCCTGGGAACTTGCAATTAAATGCGGTAATGCATGCACATGGTGACAGCATCAGGCAGCACATAATAAGGCAGACTTTGGTCCATTGAGGCCCCGGATTCTAAGAAATTGCAATCTCTAGATGCTGGCAGAAAGAGCTGAAAGGCTAGTTTACACAGGAATACAGGATGGAGAAGACGTCTGTAGCAACAGTTGGGCATCATTTCATTGTAGGTGAGAATTAAGGCTGGACGCCTGCAATAGTTTTACAGTACTATAAATTCCACCATGTAGCACAGGGGTGCTCATTAGGTAGATCATGATCTACTGGTAGATCACGTAGGGCGTCCTGGTAGATCGCAGGCAGGGTGAGAGGAAGACTCAGTCCCACCCCGCAGGCTCCCGACGCCGCCCAGGTGCAGAAGGAGGTTGGACTGGATGGCCCTTGGAGGTCTCCTCCTATTCTAGGAACCCATTGTTGTTGTTATTATCAGAGGCTGAATGGCCATCTGGGAGTAATGCTTTGTGTTTTTCCCTTCTAGCAGAAGGAGGTTGGACTGGATGGCCCTTGGAGGTCTCCTTCTACTCTAGGAACCTATTGTTGTTTTACTATTAGTAGTAGTAGCAGCAGAGGCTGAATGAATATTATCATCATTATTATCTGTATACCTTTATAAAACGGAATGTTTGTATGTGTGTATGTGTATGTGTGTATGCGGAGGGCGGGAGGGCGGGAGGGCAGAAGGGCGGAAGCAGCCACTTTCACAGGCCAGGGCGGATATGTGGTAGTCACTTTCACAGGCCAGGGCGGATATGTGGCAGCCACTTTCACAGGCCAGGGCGGATATGTGGCAGTCACTTTCACAGGCCAGGGCGGATATGGGGCAGCCACTTTCACAGGCCAGGGCGGATATGTGGCAGCCACTTTCACAGGCCAGGGCGGATATGTGGCAGCCACTTTCACAGGCCACAGCGACCAGCGCGGGTGATGGACCTGCACCAAACTTGGTACACAGAGCCTCCCTAACCCCCTTTACGTCCTGGCGGGGGACGGGGGCCATGACCCACGCATTATGGGATTTGGCGTACTTTCCAACACTTTGGTTCCCACAGACCACTGAGGCCACCAAAAGGACCAATACAGACCACACTCAGCACACACAGCCCCCATGACCCACTCTACATCCTGGTGCAGTTCAGAGGAGGGTGGACCATGGATGATGGGACTTGAAGTGCCTCTACTCACTTCCCAAGTGCGCTGCAACCCTCATCCAATCACTGATCGAGACTAAACTTGGCACACATAACCCCCATGACTGCCTTCACGTCCTGGTGAGGTTTGGGGGAGGACTGACAATGGATGATGGGATTTGTAGTACTTTTACACCCCTCTGTTCCCACAGACCACTGTGGCCCCCAACAAACACTGATAAAGACCACACTTGGCACACAGAGCCCCAGTGACCCAGTCCACATCCTACTGAAGTTTGGAGGGGACAGAACATGGATGATGGGTCTTGCAGTACCTTCCCTCACTTTCCAAGACTGCTACAAACCTAATCCTATGATTGATCAACACCAAACTTGCCACACAGAGCCCTCATGACCCACTCTACATTCTGCTGCAGTTTGAAGGAGGGTGGACCATGGATGATGGGACTTGAAGTACCTCTACTCACTTCCCAAGTCTGCTGCGACCCTCATCCAATTACCGATTGAGACCAAACTTGGCACACACAACTCCCATGACTGCCTTCACGTCCTGGTGAGGTTCGGGGGAGGACTGACAATGGATGATGGAATTTGTAGTATTTTCACACCCTCTGTTCCCACAGACCACTGTGGCCCCCAAAAACACCGAGAAAGTCCACACTTGGCACACAGAGCCCCAGTGACCCACTCTACATCCTACTGAAGTTTGGAGGGGACAGAACATGGATGATGGGACTTGCAGTACCTTCCCTCACTTCCCAATCCTGCTACAAATCTAATTCAATGACTGATCAACACCAAATCTGGCACACAGAGCCCTCATGACCCACTCTACAGCCTGGTGCAGTTTACTGTGAGACGGACCACAGATGATGGGACTTGAAGTACCTTCACTCACTTCCGAAAAACAATGCATCCCTCATCCATTCACCAATACAGACCAAACTTAGCACACAGAGCCCCCATGACCCAATCTACATCCTACTACACTTGGGGGGGGGGGGGCAGAGATGCAACTCCCAATAATGATGGATCAAGACCAAACTTGGCACACAGAGCCCCCATGACCCACTCTACATCCTGCTGCGCTTCACAAATAACCTGGGCAGGGCCGGGTCCCCAAGCTAGTTATGAATAAATTCAGGGGCTTATTATACTCACATTTAGTTGAATTCAGTCTTAAAATATATTATATGGCTCTCACTGAAATAAATTTCAAATACTTTGCTTTCATGGTTCTCTGAGTAGTGGGTAGGTACATCATTTTGACTTGGTTGTTTTATAAGTAGCTCGCATGCTGAAAAAGTGTGAGCACCCCTGATGTAGCATGTGCACTTTCTTGGAGTTATGTGAGGTTTTGGTATCATGCCACTGTGCAAGCATTACTTGTGTGATTCTTAGCAATGTCAGAGGAGCTGGATCAACTCTTGTGCAAAAGGAGACTATTTGGCCAAACCATCTGATGTGAAACAAGTTGCACAATGGTTTTTTTATATTGTGTGCCCTCAAGTCATTTCCAAATTATTTCAACCCTATCACAGGGTATGCATGGCAAGATTTGGAAGGCGTAAGCTTTTAACTTCCTCTGAGGCTAAGAGAGAGAATGACTTGCTCATGTTCACTGTGACGATCTCGGTCACCAAAATTGACTAATTTGACACTCCCGGTAGTCTGCCACCAACCTAATGGGTCATTAGGATTTACTTTACAATTAAACTCAAATTAAATGAAGTGTCTGTAGCGTTTGGCTTTTACAACAACCCACCCACCAAGAATATAATCTGAGGAGACCGAAAGATGACTGAGGCTTCTTTAAAAGTTAATAATAAAAGTATTTATTAACTACAACAAGGCTATCAAAATAGGCACAGATCGTATTGGTTCTACTGAGAGGCAACTGGCGTACGGTTACAACAATGATTGACTTAGAACAGCATGATGGTTGCAAGATAATATATATGTGCTAGAGCGTAGAGGTTACTTAATTAAAAGGCTATTATTACTTCTTCAGATGGTACGTTCAGTTCCACAGACAGTACTATGACTTGTCTCCCAACTCCCAACTAATAGTTCCACTAGCTGGTTGTTGTTCTAAAATTCTGGAACATCTAAACACTTAGATCGTTCCCTGAGTCTGGCTACTACTGGGTTACTCGTAACCCACACAGTCTAAGAGTCCACTACCTGTCACTCTATCTCAAGAGATGACCTGATAACCCAACTGCCTATCACAAAAACAGTTCTAAATGGCACTCTTCCACAAGCGTTCCCACTAGAATGACTACTGGCCCTAAGGGCGGTCAGAACTGAGTCGTGACTCCCACTAGTCCAGCCTATTCCTACGTGGTGAATTGCTTAGGACAGACTGTCAGTCTCTGTTGCCAAGGCTCTGGTGATACTCCCCCAGAAACCTTGCTCAAGACTGCCTCAGGCTTAGATGCTGAATCTACAGCCTGACTCTAAACAGCAGAGGCTGGATATGTGCGTCTGCACAGCCTCGCTCCAAACTCCAGACTTTCAGACTGAAACTTTCTCTGACAGGACTTCTACTCTGCCAGCTCCAACTCCTCCCCTTCTACTCTAGCCAATCACAGCCTCTACACTGTAGCTAGGCACAAGCCTGCAAGGCCACGCCCCCTTGCTCTGGCTTCCCTTCCCTTAATGGTTGCTGGCTGCAGCCACCTCTCCAAGATGGATGCCAGCACAACCAAAACCGGATTTCTAAACCCCTTCTAAGCAGGCCTCGGCCCTGCTTAAGGCAGGTGAGTCCTTACATTCACCATGAGAGAGTTCCGGTTCCGGTTGCTGGGAGAGCAGCATCAAAAAAAGATACCCCCAAAGATACGAACAATAGACCAAATGACTATTGTGACCACTCAAGCGAAACAACGGAGAGATCTACGGAAATTTCTCAGTTAGTGGATTTGGATTTCGTGGCCCAAAACCGAACTACTGAGTGCATGCAACGTCAACGTCAGGAGGAAGGGACCCGCAAGCAGTGCTCCTCCTCCACGCCGGAAGCCAACCTAACCAGCCAGGGTTCTCCGACGATGACGGAGGTGGTACTGACCCTTCTTAATAAGCTACAAAGCATTGAAGGAAAAGTGGAGGAGGTTAAAAGGATAGTGGACAAGCTCACTGCTGGGTTGGCCATTACGGAGGGGAGAACGAATGATCCTGAGACCAAAAGACGACATTCTGCCATTCTTTCACAGGCGGCCACTAGAGGGTATATAAGAGGTGGACCAAGCAAGGTACAACAACTGTTCCTACAACGGGACAGAGTGGCTCTAACCATCAAATGGTCCCCGATAAACAGAGGTCGATGGCATAATCCTCATATGGTCAGACAGTCCCTTTCATCCATTCTAGGGCGGAGGATTTCAACAACCGAAGTGATTGAAATTGCATGGTTGCCCAGTAGGGGGGCCGCTAGACTCACAATTTGGACGAAGGAAGAATCAATGGTTAACCAACTTCTTGCCAAAAAAGCCGATCTTGCCAAATTTGGAATAGATATGACCAGAATCTTCCACACTAGCATCGCTACTGAAACTCTTAGGAGACTCTGAACCCTCTTATCTCAAACCATGCAACACTTGAAGGAAGACTCGCGCCAACACCTCTCAATCAACAGCAACTGGAGAGGGCAATTGCAGGCACCTGAGGCAAGGGAAGATAAAGGAAAGGAGATTGAGCAGAGGAGCTTCAGACCACAACAACAGCAACGCCTCAACCCAGACCAATGTATCTCCCTTCGGGCCAAAATAATGGCTCTAAAATCCAGACTACAGAACATTAAAGAGGGGGCAGGGACAGGAGGGGACATTTCGGTAAACCAATCAACTTCTGTCGAACAAGACGGTATCGGAACATCTAGCCCCAACTTAAAGCTGACCGGAAATTTGAGTGAAAAAAGAAAAGGAAAAGACGTACTTCTGACCATCAACCAACTCAGCCCACCAAGAGCAAAAGAGTCAACAGTGACTTAGGAGGGACGGCACTCATGGACCAACCAGGCAGAGTGAGGGATACAGATTTGTTGTCATCTTCCCCAGATCATGCTCAACTAAAGACCCCCATGAAGAAGTATCTTACTTTACGTCCCACACTGCACTCGCCCCCGAAGATCTGCTCCACTCCACAATCGGCGGACTCCCCTGCACGCAGTCAAATACAAGGGATGGCTGATCTTATCCGTGGAACAGTATGGACAATGTGGCCATCCCGTGGAACAATTGTGTGGACAGAGTGAACAGGACGGAGATTACTTCGAACCGGACCAAACAAATCACCAGACAAACTGACTAGGGCAGCGCCCTTCTCCGTCCCTTGCAACAGAACTCACTACAGGAGAGAGTTCAACAAAATCTCATATCAATATCCTCTCCTGGAACATTGCCGGGGGGGAACTCCATGATCCAAGACTCGACGTCTGATTTTCTGTGCAACTATGGTATTGTAGCGTTACAGGAGACTTGGTGGGTGGGACCACATGCACCCATAAACTTACGGGGTACTCCAGCTGGTATTTGGAGGCGCACAGGGTCAGATCTAGAGGTAGGGCTGCTGGGGGTCTGGCCACTTATATAAAGACAGAGTTCAACTGGCAGTGTGATATCATTATGTCGGAGAATCCCCACTTTCTTCCAATTTTATGTCATACTCAGGACTCTTCCTACATCTTAATTAATATATACATCCCACCAATAACCTCCCCATTTTACCATCCTGAAGTATGGGTGCAGTTGGAGTCTTTAATATTGGAATTAACCCTCTGTATCCTCAAGCGCTTCTTATTCTGTTAGGAGACTTCAATGCACTCCTAGGTCATAATCCCCAAGAAACTGCCCAGAAGATAGGCTTAGGGCAAGATACTTCCCATATGCTGTTTAAAGGACTATCTAGGGATCATACATCAAACCAGGCTGGTATAAAACTTCTATCTCTGGTAAAGAACTGTGGGATGAAAATCTTGGGAGGGAGGAGCCAGGGTTTGTGTACCCTTCACCTTTCATGGTCCCAAATCCAGCAGTGTGGTGGATTACATTTGTGTGTCAGTGCAGGCTGACCACCTATTCTCAGACTTTCATACTCATACTACGCTGGTCAGTGACCATCAGCCCCTCAGTATCACTCTGACAAGGAATACGGATCTTAGAACGCCATCCAATCTAGAGCAATGGTCCGTAAAACGAATCGAAGCCTCATCAAATTTACGACTGAAATGGCATAAAGTTGACACTATTGCAATTTCCAAAGAATTGCATTCTAGGGAACTTAAGGAATGGGCAAATATAGTGACATCCACAGTAGTTCCCTGGCAGAGGGTAGATTCAGCGTATAGCAACATCTGCTCAATGCTTAAAAAGCATCTGACGGTCCCTGAACCTGGGCCAAAAAACCGGACATTGAGAGATAATAAACCATGGTTTGATAGGGAATGCTACCTAATGAGGAAGCAGTTAAAGAAACAAGTAAGGAAAGATAAGCTCACCCCCACAATAGAGTCACAGGCCTCAATGATAGGTCTTAGAAGGAAGTATAAACAGCTGATTAAAATAAAAAAGCAGGAGAATGCTGTGGCCCTGTGGAGTGGATTAGAATCGGCGGCCAAGAGCTCCTCCCCGCACTATCTTGGAGGGCAGTAACTGGACACCTCAGTGAGAGGAAATTAATAAAGATCAATCATATTTCCGCACAGGAATGGGAGCTATATCTCAAGCTTCAGTTTACTAGCACCACAAATGATGTCCTGTCAGATTCGGGGAATCTGGTCAGTTCGGAACAGCTTCCTGAGTGGCCACCCATAACCAGGGGAGAAGTAAAAGCAATAATTAATCAGCTCAAGAATAACAAAGTACCAGGAGAGGACTCACTCCCGGGAGAGCTGTTTAAGAACAACTCTGATTGGTGGTCAACCCTGTTAGCGGGTTTATTTACACATATAGTCAATACCCTAAGTATACCACTGGGGTGGAAGCAAGCGATAGTAGTACCAATATACAAGAAAGGAGATAAATCTGACCCTAAGAACTATAGACTCATTAATCTATTAGACGTAACAGCTAAAATCTTCTCTAAAATTCTCCTGGAGAAATTAAAAGCCTGGCTGTTGGCAGAGAATATTCTCCCAGAAGAACAGGCGGGGTATAAAGAGGGCTGGTCAGCCATGGACAATTGCTTCATACTAAACCATATTAGTAGCACACAGATTAGGAAGGGGGGAGTTCTATATGCCGCATTTGTAGATTTTTCCGCGGCTTTTGACAATGTCAACAGAACCCTTCTATGGAAGAAACTGAAGCTGCTTGGAGCAGATGCTAGACTTCTGAAGCTCTTGAAAATGCTGCATACAGGAAACGCACTCCAACTCCGAATGCCTTCTGGGGCACTCACCAACAAAGTTGACACTCAGGGAGGAGTGAGGCAGGGATGCATCTTAGCACCGACCCTTTTCAATATTTTTGTTAGCGATCTTCCACGTAAACTAAGAGGGCAGCAATTTCACATGCCTAAGATTGGCCAAAGACACATCAATTCTCTTTTATATGCTGACGATGTTGTCATTCTCTCCCTTACCCAGATTGGGCTTCGTAGAGCCTTAGTAAGATTCAACCAGTATGCATACAGTAACGATTTAAGCATCAATAAAGCGAAAACCAAGGTTATCAGGTTTGCATACAGACCCAAAGGCACTCCTGGACACTGGATGGGGAAAACATTGAGCAGGTTGATACCTTCACCTATCTAGGAATTACTTTTTCGGCTAAAGGCTCATGGAAGGCCCAACAATCAAGGAGTGCCACCAAAGCAAAACTAGGCATTAACCAGATTCTCAGACTAACCAAACATCAATATCCGGGTTCCCTCCTACCTACGATCAAAGTTTACGGAGCCAAAATAATCCCTCAATTACTCTATGGGGCTGAGATTTGGGGTTTGGACACCATGCCAATCATCGAACAGGCCCAGATAAACTTTGGCAGACAGCTTCTGGGGCTGAGCAACAGGACTCCAGCGGTGGCTGTTAGGGTGGAACTGGGCCTGCAGCAAATTAATGGTTTGGCAAAAATAAGAGCGTTCAACTATTTATGTAAAATTGCCAACTTAGACAACGATAGACTCCCTAGAATCTGTCTAGAAGAACAGCGCAAGGCAGCTAGGGACGCGTCCTGGGTGCTTCAGCTTGAAACTTTCCTGAGAACCCGAGGTATACAGGTGCATGCACAGGGAAGTTACCCACCTCGTACCAGGGAGTTAGTTAAACAGCGCATTGTGGATATACAGGCACAAGAGGATATACACGGGCTAGCGAACATCAAATCCCTAAAATGGTTATCGGCACAACAACATGTATTTAAGAGGGCACAATATCTAACACACCAGCTCCCTAAGTATTTAAGGCTCGCCATGACTAGGGCAAGATTTGAGCAGATGGAGACAATGGAGAGATACGGCAGATTTCATTCCATACCATACTTAACATTGGGCAGAGCAACATAAGATTAACTGGCTCCTATCCCATGCGAATCCCAGCATAATAAAGAGTGGCCTCCTTTTTGGTGAAGGCCAAAAGGAGGAGGCAGAGATTTATTGCTTCGATTGGCACCAACTGCTGGGGCGACGAAGATCAGTAGTGGAAGTAGGATTAGCACTATAGAATTATGAAGATAGATAGGGCACATCCACTCTAAAGTGACAGTGATTAGCTTTCACACTGTCTCAAACCAATTTTAGTTACCAGATGAGGATGAATTGATTACGTGATTATCTGAATATATTATATTACATTTTATCCTACTATATTTTATTTCATTCTGTTTTATTGGTGTAATATATATTGATATGACTGATGGTCTCTCAATAAAGATTCATTCCATTCACCATGGCTCATGTTAGCCATGGCTTAGTGGGGATCCAGGACCATACTCCAACATGCCAACTGCTACACCATACTGGCTCAGTAAATTCCCAGTAAATGCAGCATACCTTCAACAATTCAGTTTTATTCATATACACTGTGCCTACACATGCAATGTAAAGTTAAAGAGTATCAACATGTTATGTATCCCACATCCTTAATTTAGGCTTAAATTTAACACGTTTTGACATAGTGATGCAGATAGTCATGTCAGCTCAGCAATTTCTGTCTTTTGCAGAGTTAATTAGTCACGATCAATACATCTCCCACAATCCATTTTCAGGAACAATTTGTGTGTTGAGATAAAGTCATATGGCAGGCAGCTTTCACCTCAAACCGCAGGTGTGATTTTGGAGCTGTGGAAGAGAGTTTGGAGATTAGGTCCAGTTAAAAGTAGGGCTAGGCAACAACAGGTATCAAACTCCAGACAATTTGATCAAGATCCAAAATGCAAACCAACAGCAAAAGCCAGCCCATTGCCTGGCTATGTTGCATTAAGCCATCGCTTCACATTGCTTCATGGTGAAAGCAGCCTTATGTCAAGAGCTCAAAAATGGGCAGAAATAGGATCCTTTCCTTCCTTTGATAATATTCAAGGGAAGAAGAACCCAGTGGACTGGATGTCAGGGCTTATAAGTGAAGTAAAGAGAGGAAGTCATTTAGATCATGAATATAATAATGTTATTCTGCTTAAGGGTGGTAAATTATTCTTTGCCCAGGGGACCATATATCAGTGAACCTCCTGTGATGGGAACTAGTGCAATCCAGCACAGAAAGGCACTACTTACTCATAACCTGGGGCTTAAAGTCGCCTGCAGTGACTCTCTGATTTACCAAATGTCTATTGGGTTATAATATCATTTGTCTACAGAACCATGGATTATGATTAGATCCTTCCCAGCTTTCTCCAGAGATCCAGGAACTTGCCAGCATATGAAGTTGATGCTATAATGTGTCTTCAAGCCATTTCTGACTTACAGTGATCCTAAGGCAGTGGTTCTCAACCTGTGGGTCCCAGGGCCGGTCTAAGCGTTACGCCAACTATGCAGCCGCGTAGGGCGTCGCTACCTGGGAGGGGCGTTGTCACCTGGGAGGGGCGCTGCCGCGCCAGCCCCGCCCCGCCGCCTGTGCTGCCCCGCTTCCTGCGCACTGGCTCTAAAGCAGGAGGCGCGCTTTGGAGCCAGTATGCATGTGCTGAGATTTTTGCGCATGCACAGAAGCTTCTAGCTGCTGCGTATGCACGAAAATCTCCGCGCATGTGTACTGGTTCCAAAGCGCGCCTCCCACTTTGGAGCCAGTATGCATGCGTGGAGATTTTCACGCATGCGCAGCAGCTGCTACAGGCGCTGTAGCACCCGTAGAAGCTTCTGCGCATGTGTGAAAATCTCCGCACATGCGTACTGGCTCCTGTAATGATGTCGATTATTTGTGGGTAAATGTTGTATAACATATGTTAAATGTATGTTGTTTTGTGTAGTTCAAAGGAATATTCTATGAATTGTTGCTGTGGGTGAAACAGAAGGGAGGCTTGGCAGAAGCTCTGAAGAGCTGTTGCCATAACAACCAGGGCCAGAGCCTTTTAGAATGTTCAAGGTATGAATTTTACAGTTGGTGAAGAGCGGTTGGAAGCCAACTGCCATGAGAGGGGTTACATCAGTTCAATGTCTTACCATTTGGACTTAAAAACAGCCCAGCCACTTTCCAACGATTAGTAGATAAGATACTCAGGGGTATGAGTAACTTCTGTGTAGCATACATGGATGACATAGGTGTATTTAGCAATACCTGGGAAGAACACCTACAACATTTAGACCAGGTGCTGTTTCGACTGAAAGAAGCAGGGTTAACAGTGAAAGCACCCAAGTGTTGTTTAGGGAATCGAATGTCCAAGTACCTAGGACACATGGTGGGAAGTGGTATGATTGGTCCAGAACCTACTAAGGTGGAGGCGATACACAAGTGGCCGATACCCAAAACCAAAAAACAGGTTCGGTCCTTTTTGGGATTAGCCAGTTATTATTGAAGGTTTATCCCAAATTTTAGCGAATTGGCGACTCCACTGACAGGCTTAACCAAGAAGGCATGTCCAAATGTCATAGTGTGGACACCACAATGCCAGGAGTCAATGGACAAGTTAAAACAGACGATAACATCACAGTCAGTGTTGAGAGCTCCGGATTTTGATCGTCCATTTACCTTAACTTGCATCAGAAACAGGTCTGGGAGCGGTTTTAAGTCAAGCTGACAAGGATGGGGATAAGCATCCTGTAATGTTTTTAAGTAAAAGCTGTTGCCGAGAAAAGTAGTCTTTCTACCATCGAGAAAGAATGCCTCGCCATAGTGTGGTCGATTCAAAAACTGAGGCCATATCTGTGGGGCAGAAAAGTTTATTTTTGCAGACGGATCATGCGCCTTTAAAATGGCTGAGTAGTGTTAAGGGTACTAATTACAAACTCTTTAGAGGGAGTTGCTCTTGCAAGACTACAATTTTGAGGTAGTGCATGTGAAGGCAAATCAAATGTGTAGCTGACTCTTTATCGAGAGTTACTTGAATTCAGGTTACAAGATGGATATGGTTTGTATATAGTTGTGTAAGTATGAATGTAGATGTAAAATGTATAAGTTTATATAATGTCTTGCTAACGGCATTATTTTTAATTCACTCTGGACAGAGAGAATTAAAAATAATTTCGGGAGGAAGGAAGTGGGTCCCCAGATGTTTTGGCCTTCAGCTCCCAGAAATCCTAACAGCTGGTAAACTGGCTGGGATTTATGGGAGTTGTAGCCAAAACATCGGGGGACCCACAGGTTGAGAACCACCACCTAAGACAAACCTATCATGGGGTTTCTTGACAAGATTTGGTCAGTTGCTTTAGCCTTCCTATGAGACTGAAAAAGTGTGACCATGGGCTTCTTTGGGCCAAGTGGAGATTCCAGCCCTGGTCTTATTGGCTCCTAGGAGAGGCTTGGAAACAGCCCCCAGCATGGTATGGTCGTATGGATTAGGAAGTGGCTGACTGTGCACATGCCTGGTGTTGGACAAGATTAGCATTAATTCTTGGCCACCGGCAAACTTGCATAACAAGGCACACCTGCTGAAGTTTCCCTTTCTGTGCTGCTGTTAAAGGTACATGAGCCTAAGCTTTCTTGGCATCAAGCCATGCTATTTACACCATGTCGGTCTATGAGACTATCCCCAGATGTTTTGGCCTTCAGCTCCCAGAAATCCTAACAGCTGGTAAACTGGCTGGGATTTATGGGAGTTGTAGCCAAAACATCGGGGGACCCACAGGTTGAAAACCACCACCCTAAGACAAACCTATCATGGGGGTTTCTTCACAAGATTTGGTCAGTTGCTTTAGCCTTCCTATGAGACTGAAAAAGTGTGACCATGGGCTTCTTTGGGCCAAGCGGAGATTCCAGCCCTGGTCTTATTGGCTCCCTAGGAGAGGCTTGGAAACACATATATACACACACACTTACCCCAGCATGGTATGGTCGTATGGATTAGGAAGTGGCTGACTGTGCACATGCCTGGTGTTGGACAAGATTAGCATTAATTCTTGGCCACCGGCAGTCTCTTGCATAACAAGGCACACCTGCTGAAGTTTCCCTTTCTGTGCTGCTGTTAAAGGTACATGAGCCTAAGCTTTCTTGGCATCAAGCCATGCTATTTACACCATGTCGGTCTATGAGACTAGCTAGGGAAATGTAATCTATTCTGTCTGGCAACAGCTTTACAAAGTCTCTGGCAGAAAGAGATGTTATGTGACACTCGCACATAATTTTGTCAGAGGATGCTAGGGATTGAATCTTGGCCTTTTTTCTTGTGTGTTGTCTACTCTTGACCTGTAGGTCCACTGGGCTTCTACACTGTAGAATTAATGCATTTTGACACCATTCTAAGCCATGTCTCAGTGCTATGGAATTATGGAAGTTGTAGTTGGTGAGGCATCAGAACTCTTTGGCAAAGAAGTCCAGAGACCTGGTAAAACTACAGTTCCCAGGATTCCATTACTCCCCTTTTGTGTACATCATGGCTGTCACATATTATGACTGGGATTTCTTGTGTTAATTATGTGTTCTGTAAAGAAGTGTTTCTTTCCTCTGTCCTCAATCTCCTTCTAGTTATTATCACTGAGCAACTTCACAATCTACTACAAATTGAGAGATGTAAAATTATCACCATCACCGCCCACTCTCTTCAAACCTATACCAGTTGGCCAACTCGAGTCTTCATGGGGTTCATCTCAGAGAAAAAGATTAAAGCTTGTGGTTGCCCTACAGTGGATTTGTGGAAAGCAAGGAAATGAAAAGTCCTTTCTCTGTGGCACATTGAAGACTATTAGTTTTATTATAACACAGGTTTCCATAAATAGAGTCTGTTTATCGGATGTATGACATGTTTATCCCTAGTTAGCAGGCATGAATACATAAAAGAAATGAGCAAGAGAGAAACCAGTGTACAATCTTGGAAATTCAATTTAAAGCTCAAATGGAGGGAAAATGTGCATTGTGAGCATTCACAACATCAGTTGTAATAATTTAATTATCCTGGAATGGCTAAGGTTAATTAACATCTGTAGTGAAACAGGACATGTGTATTCGTGTCCAAATGGATGACATCAAATTTTTGATAAGTTCTTAATCAGTAGTTTTGTATTAGAGACTCATTTTAAAGTTAATTGTTGAAGAACGGAAATTTTCAGGTCAGAAGTCAAACATCCTGAAGGGACTGAAACATTTGTCCTGTAGTTTTAGCCAATGAAAATTGTCATCAGATGTTGTATTCAATGCACAGCATTTGCAGAAGAACTCAGATATGATTTTCCCATCCAGTCATTTATTTATTTCTAACTCTTAACATATATTTAGGAAGAATATGCCCTAAAATAGCTTAAGTACGTATTTAAATGCAAATTTTCATGCAGATTTTTTAAAATGCAGATTAATGTAGGAGTGTGCAGGATTGGATTTGTGTACAAACACAGAAGATAAATGGATTTGTCTATCATAAATTTTAATCCATAGTGTGGTTGTGAGGATAAATAATGTTCGAATTCAAACACAGTATATGAAGACATATCTTGTATTAATAATGTTACAAGGGTTTCTCTATGCCTTTTTTGAGGTGAAGCAATGTTACTTTAATAAAGAAGTTATTTTGAGAAGAACAAAAAACAATGGTACTTTGGATTTTAGAAATTGTTTCACCCATTTTTCAATGCTTTAATATGCATGCGTGATGTTTCAAGTGTTTTTATCTCTTGCACATTGTCTCTGGGGCTTTAGCTGATTGGAAAGCAATAGCTAAATGTTTCACATAATAAAAGAGTAAAGACAAATCCAATCACTGATGGTAATTTCCCAAGCCATACTTAACACAAACACCAAGAATGAGCCTTTGTATCTCACATTTATAAGTGCACACCAGCACACACATACATATTTTATACGTAGCTCTTTGGGCCAACTGAATTTTCTAAGCACTTTCTTCTTTGTTTAAAATGTTCTTTATTAAATTTCCATAAAAGAAAACAGACATAGAAAAGCATAGAAAAACATAATCGAGCGTACATGTATATAATAAAATCGTTTTACATTTCTTCCGTTGAGGATAAAAACTTCCTCAACCTTTCATCTTATTTCTCTACACATCCTGCGAAAGAATAAGAAAAGGTTGCATAAAGGGGAAAAAGGTGAGGGAAGGGTCAGGGGAGAGAGTAGGGATAGAAAGCAGAGAAAGAGTGAAAGAAAGTATAAAACAAACAATCATAAAAGGTGTTGTAATAGCATACAGGAATTGGGTATCTTATTTCTTTCTTATCATTAAGGTTAGGAAGGTATTTAAAAAAGCATATACTGCATCTAATATCATTTTCTTCTTGTAGATGATCTTCTTATCTCCTATAACATAAGGGAAAAACATTAATATATCCATCTTTTTATGTATAGTTTTGTATAAGTATTTGTATACATATACTTGTACACCCACGTATACATATATACACATACGCCTACCTCCTCTTTTCTATATTTATTACCATTTAAAGTCCATATCCATATTATATTCTGATTTACAATATAGCTTAAGTGAGTTCCATCTATTCATGCCAATTGTATCTTTTCTTTCTTTATCTCTTAACCTTTCTGTGAGTTCTTCCATTTGTATTGTTTCTACCACCTTTAATATCCATTCCTCTTTTGTTGCATTATTTTTTGATTTCCAATATTTTGCAAATAACATTTTTGCTGCCTTTGTTGTTATTAAGAATACATCTTTTTCTGTCTTGTCCAAGCCAGGGTCTACTATCCCCAATAAAAACGCTTCTGGTTTCTCTACCAATTCTTTATTAATAATTTTCTCAATTTCTTTTTGTATCATTTTCTAAAACTTCGTTGCTTTAGGACACAACCACCAAAGATGGAAAAATGTTCCATTTTTCCCCATTACAATTCCAGCAATTAGGCCTTGTATTTTATTAGATTTTGGCATGTCTCTCAGGGGCCAAATACCACCTGTATATTAATTTAATCCAATTTTCTTTGTATTGTTGGCAATATAATATATTTGTATTGTTTTTCCAAATTGATTTCCATGTCTCTAAATTTATTTTATAACCAATATTTCTAGACCATTTTCTCAAATGATCTTTATATTGGTCTTTTTCATTTTCCCATCTTAAAAGTAGTTTGTATGTTTTTCCAACTAATTTTTGATTTTTACCTAATAATATCTCGTCTAATTCATTATTTTGACTTTCAAACCCAATTTCTTTATCCTTTCTAAATATTTCACTAATTTGAAGGTAGGGAAACCAGTTCATCTCTTGGTCTTCTATAGCTAATTGCTGCTTGGTTTTCAGTACAAATTCCCGCCCATTCCACCAGAGTAAATCTTTATATGTTGTCCATTTTGTATCATTTTCTAAGCACTTTCAAGGGCAGTCCCAGATAGAATACATTACAGTGATCCAACTGGGATCCAATTTTTCTAGGAATCGGTGCAAGTGACGCACTGCCATTAAATGCATGGAAACACTCTTGGTCATTGGTGAAACCTGGGCCTTCATGCTTAGAGCTGAATCCAGGAGTACCCATGACCTGCAAACTTCCATTTTCAAGGGGAGTATATCCCATCTAACATAGGCTGAATACTTATTCTGAGAACAGTCTTTTAACTGACTAGGGGCACCTCTATTTTGTCTAAATTAAACCCCAATCTGTTTATCCTCTTCCAATCCGTTACATTTTCAAGGTACCAGTTTAGCACAGGAACAGTTTCTTGGAATTAGGCAGAAATAAAAGCATAGATCTGAATATCCAGAAGTCAAGATAATGGGGAACAGGGAGACTGCCATTATAAATTAGGCCCCTTCTACACTGCCCTATATCCCAGGATCTGATCCCAGATTATCTGCTTATCCCAGATTATATTGCAGTGGGGACTCATATAATTCAGTTCAAAACAGATAATCTGGGAATGGTTCCTGAGATATAGGGCAGTGGAGATCAAGCCTTAGTTTTTAAATCAAACATTGTGAAAATGCTAAAGAAACACAATGTATTTACTAATCCGTGCTAACAAGTTTTGCACCCGTTGTACACCCAGAATGGAGGTAGAAATCGACATCTGGTTTATATTTTCTATCTTGGAAAATTCTAGAACATTTTTGAAAAAATATCTTGCCAATCAGGGCCGTAGCCAGGATTTTGATTCGGTGGAGGGTGGGGTAGGGGGCTGATTTTGATTGGGGGGGGGGGCTGAGTCGGAGTGAGAAAGGATCTACCCTAGCAAACCTTTTGTATCATTATCCCAATACCCCATACATATGGGATATATTGAGCATAGTGATCAGATCATGATATGAATACACTTAGCAGTTTAAATAATGTATCAGTAAGGCCTTCTCGCGGACCACTCTGAGAATTTGGGGGCTGAAGCCCCCTTAGTGCCCCCCCCCCCCCGGCTACATGCCTGCTGTATATATAGGCCAGTGGTTCTCAACCTGTGGGTCTCCAGATGTTTTGGCCTCCATCTGGTAAACTGACTGGGATTTCTGGGAGTTGCAGGCCAAAACACCTGGGGACCCACAGTTTGAAAACCATTCATATAGACCTTAAGCGTTCACGGATTTTGGTATCCACAACGGGGCCTGTATCCAAACCCCAGTGGATACCAAGTGCCCATTGTATATATTTCTTCTGAGGGGGTTCCAGGGCTAGAAATACTTTTTTTCAGAATGCTCTCTTCTAGCTGACAAAGCCTAGAAAAGTTGCTTTATGGACTATAGATCCCAGAATTACCTAACCAGCTTGGCAAGTGGTGATACTACCTAAGTTCTAGATGTTTGAAAACAAAAACAATAATTTCCCCCAAGCTCTTGTTTGTAAGTAAATCTCTTGTGCCTACCACCTTCATATTGCAGAGATTTGCCATGACCCCAACAGAAGTTATATCTCCTCATATCTAGCTTCAGCCTTGCGTTCCCAGCCCATCCCAGCTGCCCCACAAGTGCATTCTGTCCCTCTCATCTCATGTGTTGTCTGATTGAAGGTCTGCCTTTGATGCATCTTATCTGCCAACCCACAACCCACCTTCACAGTTGTCTAATGAACCTCTGGTCCCTTTGTCCCATTGCAGGTTCCATAATCCATCATCTAGTCCAACTTGGTACCCAGTGGCCTTTCTGTAACGTAGCAACGGCAGCTTCAATAACAAGGAAGTGAATACACTGCAGGATCCCAAGCAATAGATTTTCAAAGTAAATCAGGAACACCTTTTCCTTTATTTTCTAAATTACTAGGAGTTTTTTTTAACAAAATGCATTTCTCTTTTCTATTTTGCAGCCGTGCATTTTCTAGATTCGATTTGCATGTGTGTGTGGTGCAAACAGTATGAAATAAATGAGACTCCAATGGGCTTCGATGTTGCACATTGTGATTTTTAACAATCTTTTCACAATCTCAGAAACGTAGGCACAGCTAGCTGCTGCTGATTGAAGAGTATTCGGTAC
The DNA here is from genome assembly GCA_030556195.1 of Anolis apletophallus. Classification (NCBI taxonomy): domain Eukaryota; kingdom Metazoa; phylum Chordata; class Lepidosauria; order Squamata; family Anolidae; genus Anolis; species Anolis apletophallus. The sequence continues at coordinate 112,647,840 of JARBWK010000008.1, forward strand.
ATGTCTCAGAGGTGTTATGTTCATTACTTTTACCGAATAATATCTTGGGACTGATGCTGACAACAGATTTGTTAGCGAAATCCTAATGGAACTCTGCATCCCAGATGCAAGTAAAACTAATCCTTACTTGGTTAAAAATGGATATTAATTCTTCACCAATGAACCATTTTTTAAATTGAAATATGACTACTCTTCAGCTCAACAGAGTCTTCATAGCAAATTCTTCAGATGGATTTTGTCCTGTTTTGGACGCTGGGAAGGAAATGCCACGTAGCTTTTCCATCATAAGGACTGGAGTGTCTTGAGCTAGGCCTAGAACATGGAATGTTGCTTTTAAAAAAGACATTACTCACAGTTATAGTATCTTCCCACACAAGGTAGGTAGTAGGTATTAAAATTACAGTCTTGTAAAAGTAATGACTCACTTGCACATTTTTCAAAACGTGTGTCTGTCAGCCCTCCACATTAACTGGGGTTAGGGGCACAAGCGTCTACTAACAAGACAAACAGTGGGCACTACCGTAATTACAAGCCAAAACAAAACAAGAACAGGTAAATAATAATAGTATTAGATTATATTCTTATATTAATCAGGTACTATAACCATATAATTGTGGTACCATTCCTAATCAAAACCACGCAATTCAGGAAGATAAATCAGAGTTCAATCATAGTGTATTATACACAGTAAATCAAAACAGCACCGCATATATAAACAGATAACATTGTCCAAAATCTTGCAAACATGTGAATAAATAATTCAATAATGGTCCCATTAGTCCTTAATGGGAAAATAAACCATAAAGACGTTCTCAAGGTTCATATATCAAAGTCACAATGTCTCTTGATGGATAACAGTATCGCAACTCCTTGAAATGAAAGAAAAACCACAACTCGGTTCAAACCGCAACAAGGTTGCAGACGGCTGCTAGCGATTCTCCGACATCAGCTGAATCGGGCCGTTTAGTGTTCACTTCCTCAGGGCATGGAAAATAGTGATATATAGGCCCGATTCAGCTGAGGTTGGAGAATCGCAAGCAGCCTTCGGCAACCTTGTTGCGGTTTGAACCATCGAGTTGCGGTTTTTCTTTCCTTTCAAGGAGTTGCGATACTGTTTTCCATCAAGAGACATTGTGACTTTGATATATGAACCTTGAGAACTTGGCAAGGTGGCAAGGTGAGTTGGCGCATCGGCGCTTCCCCCAGTTACAGCGCGTAACTCCATCGGAACTACCAAAAAGATGGGAGGCTAACCATGTTGGTGAGGAAGCTTCTTGCAACACTTCCTCACCACTTCACCCACTGATGTCTTCGTGTCAGAAGTGACTTGAGAAACTGCGAGTTCTTTCTGGTGAGAGAGAATTGGCCGTCTGCAAGGACGTTGCCCAGGGGGACACCCGGATGTTTTGATGTTTTACCATCCTTGTGGGAGTCTTCTCTCATGTCCCGCATGGGAAGCTGGAGCTGGCAGAGGGAGCTCATCCGTACTCTCCCCAGATTCGAACCTCTGACCTGTCGGTCTTCAGTCCTGCTGGCACAAGGGTTTAATCCATTGCACCCACCGGGACCTGCATCATCTGATGGTGTACATCTGGATCTGTGGCTGAAGAACAGCCCCAGTGTGGTAAAGGACAAAAAGACCTGTGATGAGATGGCAAGTCCTCCAGCATCACCGAAGGAAGCTGGCTGTAGAGTGACACTGGAGGAAGTAGAAATTCCTAGTGAGATTATTTTTAATTAAATCTGTGAACAATCAAATCCTACAGAAACCAAAACCGGAAATGAGGAGGGATGAATAATACAAGCTGCAAGACTACGGTAGAATCACAATTCTCTTCTTAGCACCAAGCATAAAGGAACAGCATGAAGGAATGCTTGAATTATGAATAGTCCTGTCTCTGTGACTTATAGATGACAAACCCTTGTAACTAGAAAAATAATTAAAAGTTACTTTTATACTTAAAGAAAAGAATGACACCCTGTGCTATGTTACAGTCATAATCCAGCTCAGGTATGAGGGTGGGTCAATAAGTCCGTGACGTTTTGAATTTCCCGCCTCTTAACTGAAAGGACAACACTGCTCCTGTCAACAGGCACCTGTCAGTTGACTCCTGTCAAAATTCGAACAAGCTGTGTCATTTAGTTTGTGTTTGACAGCCATTGATAGCAGACTACTGCGTGATTTGAGGAGAAAATGGAAAAAAAACATAAGCATTATGTTTTGTGGTGAAAAAACCATCACTCAAACCAAGGCTAAGTTTGCTAAATACTATGGGGACTCTGCACCATCAACTTCAATGGTTAAAAAAAAGTCGTTTACTGAATTTCGTTGTGGCCATACAAGCACGGAAGATGCCAAATATTCTGGACGGCCAGTTGAGGTCTCTACACCCGAAACAATTGAAAAAAATTCATGATATGGCGTTGGCCGATCGGAGATTGAAAGTGCGAGAGATTGTGGAAGCCATAGGCATCTCACATGGATCAGTGGTTTCAATTTTAAAAGATCACTTGGGTATGAGAAAGCTTTCCGCAAGATGGGTGCCGCGTTTGCTCACAATCGACCACAAACGCAATCGTGTGACAATTTCCCAGGAGTGCTTGGCATTGTTCAACTGCAATATGGACGAGTTTTTGTACCGTTTCGTAACCGTGGACGAAACGTGGATCCACCACAACACACCAGAGACCAAACAGCAGTCAAAACAGTGGGTTTCTCGGGGTGAATTGGAGCCAAAGAAGGCCAAGGTAGGCTTGTCATGGCGACCGTTTTTTTTGGGATGCACACGATATAATCCACATTGACTACCTTCAAAAGGGTAAAACAATCAATGGCGAATATTATGCCAACTTAATGGGTCGATTTAAGGAGGATTTGGAGGGGGGGGGGGACTACCGCATTTGGCTCAGAAAAAAGTTCTTTTGCACCAGGACAATGCAAGGGTGCACACATGTGCAGTTTCCATGGCAATAATCCATGAATTGGGATACAAATTGCTCCCTCATCCGCCCTATTCTCCGGATTTAGCCCCGAGTGACTATTTCTTGTTTCCAAACCTGAAGAAATGGCTCGGCAGAAAGAGATTTGACTCCAACAATGGAATTATCTCACAAACAAACACCTATTTTGATGACCTCGACAAATCTTATTTTGGAAGGGATAAAAAATTGGAGAAATGTTGGACAAAGTATATAGAGCTCAAAGGAGACTACGTTGAAAAATAAAATGATTTTTTTTATCCAAAAACCTGTGTTTCATTCAAAAAGTCACTGACTTATTGACTCGGCCTCGTATGCTTCAGTTGATGGGGGAGGAATTAATTAAAAGTGGCTAGTTATTACAAGTGACTAAAAGTTACCAAATTCTGGGTAGCCCTATGTAGCAATGTGTGGTGGCTGTAAAGGATTAGTGGGCAGCAGCTTTCTTACCTTGCAGGTGTGTGTGTGTGTGTTTGTTTTTTACTTTTGGCAGGCTGGGGAGTTTGCCGAACTGGCACTGTGTGCGTATCAGAGGTGTTTGCTCTGATGAGTCAGGCAAATATCAGGCAGGCTTAGTGCCCGTAATCCTCTGCCAAAATGCAGCCCATACCCTGAAGGCCAAGGCTGCCGGCAGCTTTACATAACATCTGTGCCTTCCGTGCTGCTGGTGCTGTTGCAGTTGTCAATGTGGAATTTGCCCTCTTAATAGTTAGAACAAAAGGTTACATTTTGGGAACGCTTGGCACCCAGACCTTCATCTGAGCTGGGTTTCATCACCAAAACTTTTCAATGCCATAGCTCAACTTAAAAGGAAGATAATAACGAATGCGTCAGAGATATGTGCAGAGCTTATTTCTCACATTTGGAAGAGCTGTACACCTGGGATTAGGAGCAAGAATGTCTGTAGTATCTATATTTTTTCCAGATCTTCATTTTAGCATATAATACTTATTGCTAGTGAACATTTTAGTTTATCAGTGAACCTTACCTATCCAGAAACCTAGGGTAGGAGATGAGTCCAAGAGAGCCAGGCATGTAGGGGGGGGGGGCTTGAGGGGCTTCGCCCCCCCCATTATTTAAATTGTTATGCTTATTCATATCATGATCTTATCACCATGCTCAATATATCCCATATGCATGGGGGTATTGGGATACAATACAAAAGGTTTGGTAGGGTAGACCCCCTCCCATCCAGACTCACCCCCCGAATCAGAATTAGCCCCTCCCAAATCAAAATCCTGGCGACAGCCCTGAAGAGAGCCATGGGAAGGGTGTACAACATGTGTGAAAGTTATATGTGTAGTGTTAGGAAAACCCTATTGTGAAAACAGTGATGGCTTCTCTTCTCAGAGCTCCTGCCAATCATTCAGAAGATGACATCAGCGTACTCTGGAAAGGAGCCTCCAAGCTCTTTCTTACTCTTTGTTCCCTGCAGGTGATGCCAACCTTCTCCCCACATCACATCTCACAGCTGTGGGATTTACCAAATCCCTCTTCTCCTTTATTGTTCTTGTTTCCTTGTGGCCATGTAAATGTGAAATAACTGTCTAATTTAAATCACACAAAAACCATCCCATTTAGCCCAGCATTCTTTTCCAACTGTGGTCAGCCAGGTGTCAATGGAAACTTTACCTGGAAATAGCCCTCATACTAATTGTTTTCAGGTTCTAGCTGTCAAAATGGAATTATAGTGGTCCATATGCATAGGGCAGGCATGAGCAAAGTTTCTAAGTTAGGGGTCACTTGGTGCGGTGGGTGAGCTGGGAGGGAGGAGGCTGATAGTGGATGGGAGAGGAAAAGTGTATCCATGGGACCCTGTATTGCCTACTCCTAATCCTAGAATCCTAGAGTTGGAAAAGACCTCCAAAGTCCATCCAGTACAACCATGCAGGAAGGTACAATCAAAGCATTCCCAATAGACAGCCTCTGCAGAAAAGCCTCCAGAGAAGGAGACTCCACCACACTCCTATGCCACTCTCCAATGACTCTTACTCTCAGGAAGATCTTCCTAATCTTTTCAGTCGAATCTCTTTCCCTGCCATTTGAAATAATTGCTTCTGTGGTCTCTAGAGCAGTAGAAAGTCAGTTTTCTCCTTCTCCTCAATGGGATACCCTTTAAAATCGCATGTTCCCTATCGACTGTCTCTTCTCCCAGCTAAACATATGCCAGGAGAAAAGGAGGGAGGAAAAAGAAAGAATGAAAGAAGAACAGGTGGAAGAAAAGGATGGATGAAAGGGTGGAGGGAGGGAGGAGAGAAGACAAGAAAGACAAAAGGGGAGAAGGAAGGAAGGAGAAAGAGAAAGGCAAGAAAGTAGGAAAGAGGGAAGAAAGGAAGAGAAGGATGGAGGAAGGAAGGAAAAAGAGAAGAAGGGAGGACAGAAGGAAGGATGAAAGGGTGGAAGGGAAGGAAAGAGGGAAGGAAGGAGAGAGGCAAGAAGGTAGGAAAGAGGAAAAAAGGAAGAAAAGGATGGAGGAAGGAAGGAAAGAAAGGAAAAAGAAAGGGAGAAGAAGGGAGGAAGGAAAAAAGGACAGATGAAAGGGTGGAAGGGAAGGAAGGAAGGAGAAAGAGAGAGGCAAGAAGATAGTAAAGAGGGAAGGAAGAGAAGGATGGAGGAAGGAAGGAAGGAAGGAAGGAAGGAAGGAAGGAAGGAAGGAAGGAAGGAAAAAGAGCGGGAAGAAGGAATGAAGGAGGGAAAGAAGGAAGGACGAAAGGGTGGGAGCAGGGGCGGTCCTACAAGATAGGCCAAGTAGGCGGCCGCCTAGGGCGCCATCTGAGAAGGGGGCACCATTCTGGCCGCATGGGGCGCCATCCTGGCCCTGCCGATGTTCCTCAGACAGTGCTGCAGCTGCCTGCTTTTTGACCCCGGCCTTGTGCGCTCCAACGCCGCTTCTGGGCACGCGCGGAGGTTTTCATGCAGGCGCAGTTGCTCTGGAGCTGAAGTTGAGCGCAGGAGCAACTGCACATGCGCGAAAACCTCCGTGCATGCCCGGTAGCTCCCTTGTGCAGAAGCCTGTAAGCAAAGCACTCCCTATCGAGCAGGCAGGGAGTGCTTCCCCTCTCCCTTTGTCTCCGCCGCGCGCGCGTTTACAGGGAAGGAGAAAAGAATCAGTGAAGGAAGTGTAAGTGAAGGAATGAATGAAGGGCTTTCCTCCTCCTCCTCTGTGACCTCTTCTCTCCCTCCTTCCTTTCTTAGGCTCTATTTCTGTCTAGACCTGAGGGGCCTGAGGCTATGAGGAGTTGTGGGAGTTGGAGGCCAAAACACTTAGAAAGAGGGAGGGCGGGCCCAAGTTTGACCAGGCCGCGCTGCCTGTATTCGACCTCATTTGAACATTTTGGCTGTTTTTCTATTTACATTTACATTGGGATCCTAATTTTGGACTTATGGGATTCTCTTATGAATTATGAGACGGGTGGTAGGTAATATATTCTGATTTTGATGCATTTACATTGCATTTCTTGTTGATTATTATACAGTTCTGCTTAATATTGTCATACAATATAATACAAATACAATATAACAATAGAATGATGATATATTTTATATTACATGTAATATTACAAACAATATTGCAGTATAGTGTTATTGTACAAAATAGTAATATATAATATTTTATTTTACTTTATTTTGGGTTATTTGAGTTTTATAGGAGTAATGAAAATATTTAGTAGAGGATAATTTTATTTAAATAAATAATTTTATTATTTTATAATAATAATATAATAGAATGTTACATTATATTATAATGTCAATATATTATAATTATATTGCAATGTAGTATAATATAATTATGATATAATATAGTATGAGTATGGTATAATATATTGTATATACATTGATACAATATAATACTACTAATGGTATTGTGATATTATAATTGTATATTTGTTTTACATGGGGGTGGCAAAATAATGTTTTTTTGGGGGCACCAAAATAATGTTCGCCTACCATTTAAAATTACCTTAGACCGCCCCTGGGTGGAAGGGACGGAAGGGGGGAAGGAGAAAGATAGAGAAGGAAGGGTGAAAGGAGGAAGAAAAGAGAGAAGAAAGGAAGGACAGGATGGTATGAGAGAAGAGCACCTGAGAAAAGTTCCCCAGGGGCCACATCCAGCCCCCGAGCCTGGGTTTCCCCGTACCTGGCATAGCGTGGCAGAATCCACATTCTCCCTTCTTCTGAATATTTTTTAATGGTTTGAAAGAGGGATTACAGTTTGTGGACTACATACATGTCTTTCCCTCTCTAACCTCTGTGTGGTGCAGTAGTTGGATTGTTGGACTACAACTCTGGAGGCAGGGGTTCAAATTCCCACTTGGGTATGCAGACCCACTGGGTGGCCTTGGGCAAGCCATACCCTCTCAACCCCAGAGGAAAGCCATGGCAAACTTCTGAACAAATCTGGCCAAGGAAACCTCATCATAGAGTTACAGTAGCCATAAGTTTAAAAATGACTTGAAGGCATTCAACCACCAAAATATTACATTTACCACATTCTTAAACATCTGAAAAACTCTTCTGTTTGGCCAGAAGAGATGATAGAAGAAAAGGAAATGTGTCAATTAAGCAAATCCAGCTCAAAGCCTCAACAGATCGTTAAAATATGATTATTTGGATCCAGCCTGATACATTCTCAGTCTGAACACTGAGGTTTAATTTTACGTAGCTGTCTTGGCTAAAAGCTAGCAATAGGCTACTTCTCCTCAAATGTAGTTATCTGAAGCATTTTTACTCTGTTCTTCAGTTGAAAAAAAATCATCCACTAATCTTTTTTTAAGCCATGTAAGCTATTAGAGGCCATTGCTACTTCTTGTGGTAATGAATGCCATATGTTCAAATATGCATTGTGTAAAACACTCTTTCCTTTTGTCGCTCCTGAATCAGCGTTCAGTGCATTTCACTAAGTGACCCCACTTCTAGGATTTCAAGTGAAACAACCCTATTCAGCTTTTAACTGTGTTATAATTTTTTTTAAAAAAAGTCAAGAGATTGAAATGCATTGAGGGTGGAAAAGTCAGTGTTAGTGTGGATAAATATTTTCATTATCTATTTAAATACTCCAGTTCTGTGTGTAGCTCTCATTAAATGCCTGTTATTTAATTTGCGACTGGATCTTTCCTAACTGGGATGGGAAGAAGGGCTTTGCTTGTCTGCAGGGGTTTTGCTTCTGTGTTTCAGACCACAAAATACGTTGACTCCAATTCTGAACCCAGTTATCTGGAGGGAAACCTCATTGAAGGAATATTGTTTCTTCAGAGTAGATACCTATAGCATTGCAGTGTTAATCAACATGAAATAATTGACCCATGGGCCTAGTTACTCTTTTGTGAAGGAAACAAGGTGCTCTTCGCTCTTTAGGTTCTTTCCTATCTGATGCATTTTCCTGGAAGCTTCCATGTATGGTGTTCCTGTTGTGGACATGTCCGGATTACCCATAAGGCCAACGAGGCCATGGCCTAGGGGCACAAGCTGAGGGGGAGGGGCAGATCATGGACCAAAAAACAAACAAACTGATCTGCGCCCCTCTTTCCCCCTTTCTCATGCCCCTCCTTGCTCCTTCTCCCGGCAAAGTCTCTGCTCCGTCCCCTCCGTCTCTCTCTCTCTCTCGCGCGCGCTCTCTCTCACACACACGCTCTCTCTCTCTCTCTCTCTCCCTCGCACGCTCTCTCTCTCTTGTGCTCTCTCATGCTCTCTCTCTCGCCTTTGGAGAGAGTTTGCACCCGCTGCGCTCTCCCCAAGCCTCCTGACTCCCGACAAGAACTTCAGAGCACAGCGGAGCTTTCCAGCCAGTGGGAATGGGGACCTTGAAGGTGGCGGGAGGTTGGCTTAAAAGGGGCGTAATTTCAAAATGTGGCCTAGGGCGCAAAAAAGTGTTAATTTGAGCCTGGTTGTGGATGAGTGGCGTCTGTACCTTGACAGTTCCCTTGCTACTTTTGCGGTTCGCTTTTAGTGGACTCGCTTTTAAAAAAATAATTTAAAATATATATCGCAGTATTTTTGCTGTTGCATGGGCTTTGGCTGCTGCTGCTCTCCGAGGCACTTTCCCTCCTCAGTCCTCCCTCCCTCCAGCCTTGAAGGGCCTTTCCTTCTTTTCCTTCACTTTATTTTGAGTTTATAAAGACTTAAAATAGTGTATAACTACTAAAATAATGTATAAATATCAAAATTAATATAGCGTCCCTACATCACGGTTTTTCACCTATTGTGGGAGATCCTGGAACAAAACCCCCACAATAAGTGAGGGAACACTGTATATACCTTCTTTGCATTCCCTGACTACACTAAGCCTCTGGTGGCACAATGGGCTAAACCCTTGTGCCGGCAGGACTGAAGACCGGCAGGTCAGAGGTTCGAATCCAGGGAGAGCGTGGATGAGCTCCCTCTGTCTGCTGCAGCTCCCCATGCAGGGACATGAGAGAAGTCTCCCACAAGGATGGTAAAACATCAAAACATCCAGGCGTCCCTTGGGCAACGCCCTTGCAAATGGCACACCTGATATATAAAGAGAAGTCACCAAACAACATCTAGAAAACACCAAAAAGGAAAATTAGCACCTGATATATAAAGAGAAGTCACCAAACAACATCTAGAATACACCAAACTGGAAAATTAGCACCTGATATATAAAGAGAAGTCACTATATATAAAGAGAAGACTTAAAATAGTGTATAACTACTAAATAATGTATAAATATTAAAATTAATATAGCGTCCCTACATCACGGTCTCCCACAAGGATGGTAAAACATCAAAACATCCAGGCGTCCCTTGGGCAACGCCCTTGCAAATGGTCAATTCTCTCACACCAGAAGCAACTTGCAGTTTCCCAAGTCACTCCTGACATGAAAAAACAAAGCAAAACAAAACCACACCCTGTTCTCCCCATATGCACACATATCAGTCAAGGGGTACAGTCTACCCCTTAATCCGATTTCAACATTAATCCTGTTAATGTCGAGATTGGGATTAATTTTGGGTTAATCGGGATAATCCTGACAAAATGGTGAGCATTTTGAACATCAGACAGATTAATTGTTACCCTAAGCAACACATAGGTTTAAATACTGAAATTCATCATTTAAGCTGGGTGAGAACAGGGCTGAAGGTGAGGGTAAGTGTTAAGTGTTAAAGGCTGGCAAAGGAACTTACTTCATGTGCAAAATTGGGCACGTGTGGAATTAATGGAAACACATTTTTGGAGCTTGAGATGGAAGCTTCATTCAGAAATGTATAGTACTCGTGTCTGTCTCCCTCCAAGAGGCAAAGCAAAAGGCTTCCTAGATGACCCCTAGCATCTGTCTCCCCCTCTAAGCATGATTTCAAGTGGACAAGACTAAACATTTGCTTTTTCTCTGCAACAGTTGGTTTGGCTGATTTTCTGAAACGGCTTGAAGTTTTTGTTGCTTGGATTCAGTTGACTGATCAATGAAGGTTGGCAGGAAGATCGGTTTTTGTGCTGGAAGTGAAAAATACAAATGACAATTATCTTTGTCCAATTAATATGAGGCTCAATCCACTGGGAAATTTTGTGTTGACAGAGAAATTGAATACCAGGTTGCCTAAGGCTGCTTCAAGCCAAAAACTGCCCATGTTGTATATATGGAAGAAAGGAAAGAGATAAGGGGAATATTTTCTATCCAAGAATATGTCTTTAAAATAGATGGGGCCCGTTTATCTTTGTGATCCTGTCCACTATCATGCTTAATTTGGATGGTCAATCCCTTTGAAAACCAGTGTAGAGAGTACATACGAGCACTCGTAGTACTCCTTGTGCTGAAGTGGAATCTCACCTCTAGAAACGTGATTCTGCTTTAAAACACGATCCTCTTCAAAGAAGCATTTCTAGATGTTTTGCTATTGTTGTCTTGGAGCTCATTTCATACCTCTTTAGAAATAGAAAGTGGCAATTTGGTATTACATATATTTAGGGACCTGCTACAACTTCTGAGCAAGTAATGAGAGGGTGGTAGCCTCTCAAATTCAGGCAGTCTTGGATCCCTTAGGTCAGTTGGATACAGCATTGATAGCTGCCCTGATGGACTTCTTACATTGGGGTAGTGGAAGCGAAGAAGTACATCCTCAGGCTGCATGGCCATGTTCCAGAAGCATTCTCTCCTGACGCTTCACCTGCAACTATGGCAGACATCCTCAGGCTGCATGGCCATGTTCCAGAAGCATTCTCTCCTGACGTTTCACCTGCAACTATGACAGACATCCTCAGGCTGCATGGCCATGTTCCAGAAGCATTCTCTCCTGACGTTTCACCTGCAACTATGGCAGACATCCTCAGGCTCCATGGCCATGTTCCAGAAGCATTCTCTCCTGACGTTTCACCTGCATCTATGGCAGACATCCTCAGGCTGCATGGCCATGTTCCAGAAGCATTCTCTCCTGACGTTTCACCTGCAACTATGGCAGACATCCTCAGGCTGCATGGCCATGTTCCAGAAGCATTCTCTCCTGACGTTTCACCTGCATCTATGGCAGACATCCTCAGGCTGCATGGCCATGTTCCAGAAGCATTCTCTTCTGATGTTTCACCTGCATCTATGGCAGACATCCTCAGGCTGCATGGCCATGTTCCAGAAGCATTCTCCCCTGACGTTTCACCTGCATCTATGGCAGACATCCTCAGGCTGCATGGCCATGTTCCAGAAGCATTCTCTCCTGACGTTTCACCTGCATCTATGGCAGACATCCTCAGGCTGCATGGCCATGTTCCAGAAACATTCTCTCCTGACGTTTCACCTGCAACTATGGCAGACATCCTCAGGCTGTATGGCCATGTCCCAGAAGTATTGTCTCCTGACGTTTCTCCCACATCTCCTGACGTTTCTCCCACATCTATGGCAGACATCCTCAGAGGTTGTAAGGACCTCACCACTTCTGGAGATGCCTGCCATAGAGGCAGGCGAAATATCAGGAGAGAACGCTTCTGGAACATGGCCATACAGCCCAAAAAAACTTACAAGAACTCGGTGATTCTGGCCATGAAAGCCTTCGACAACACATAGGTTGTCTTTCAGAGGTCCAAAAATATAATATAATAATTCTATAATATATTTAATAGGAGACGGAAGCTACTTGAGATTCCTAGGGAGATGTGTTCTCTTATTTTAAGAATATAGATGATTTTAATTCACGGTTTTTCACTTTCATTGGGGTTTCTATGCCCCTACCTCCAGCGAATGGGGAGGTCTGACTGTGTTATGCTTACTAGAGAACAAGAAGAGTCACTGATATAAAGATCCCAGCCAAGCTTTGCAAGGATCTAGAAGAAGAGCATCTGTCACTTAAATAGAAAGTGTGACTGTCACAAGAAGGGCTGCATAAGGGGGAAGGCAGCTGGTTTTGCAAACCCCACAGCTGTGTGATGCAGCATGGGGAGAGGGTTGGCATCACCTGCAGGGAACAAAGAGTGAGAAAGAGCTTGAAGGCTCCTTTCCAGATGTACGCTGATGTCATCTTCTGAATGATGGGAGGGAGCTCCGAGAAGAGAAGCCACATCTAGTGCTCGGTGCCTGCTGATGCGGTTTCCAAGGCAACAGGCCAAATCCCAGGGCAGAGTCTTCCATGCTGTGATGTGGCACTCTGCGCCGATGGAAAAACGGATGGCGTCTGCATGAACCCACTTGCTGCGGTGATGTATTTGCAGAAAGAGGCTAACTTCGAGCCTGAAATCATAAGGAGGATCCAAGCAAAGAGCTAAAGTCAAAGCAAAAAGCAAAAAACAAAAACACCCAACACGCTCCCCCCCCCCCCAGTATTGCTCTTCTCTCCTTTCATACTCTCAAGAGATGTAAGAAAAGAAGATACCACCAATGATGCCATTATATCTATTTATATATATTTATTCACTCATTTAAACTATATCCCAATTTATTGTTTATTTGACTGGCTCACATTTGCATCCCAGTTCTCCTCCACCATGCTAATAGTATATGTAGTAAGTGCTCCCCCCCCCCAAAGGATGGAAATAAGAAGAGAGAGAGAAAAGAGGGAAGCACACAAGCAAGCAAGGAAGGAAGACAAAGATTGCGGTACATTTATCCCATTTGGCAAGGAACTAACATACAGTCCAAGGTTAGGCAGTATGCTTCAAGATCTATCTACTTACGTATTCCTGCCTACACCATTGTTAAGACCAAAGAAAAGGAAGCAGAGGATTGCTGTGAGTTTTCCGGGCTGTATGGCCATGTTCCAGAAGCATTCTCTCCTGACGTTTCACCCACATCTAAGGCAGGCATCCATTGTGAGGTCTGTTGGAAATTAGGCAAGTGAGGTTTATATATCTGTGGAATGTCCAGGGTGGGAGAAAGAACTCTTTTCCGTTTGAGGAAAGTGTGAATGTTGCAATTAACCACCTTGTTTAGCTTTGAATAGCCTTGCTGCTTGAAAGCCAGGCTGCTTCCTGCCTGGGGAATCCTTTTGTTGGGAGGTGTTAGCTGGCCCTGATTGTTTCCTGTCTGGCACTGCAAATGAATTCAACCAGAGAAGTCAGCCATAGCAGAGCACTTGATGAACCAACTTGGAAACAGCATATTATCTGAGAACACAGAAATTTGCTGGACTATAACAACCACTATGTCAGACTACACAGAGAAACCATTGAAATCCACGAGTAGGACAATTTCAACAGAAAGGAGGAAACAATGAATATGAACAAAATCTGGCTACCGGTATTTTTTTAAAAAAACATTGAAATACGGACAGGAAATAAAGAACAACACTCAGAAAACAGGAGAATTCCAGACATGAAATAATCAGGGCCAACTAACACCTCCAAACAAAGGATCTTCCAATAGAATACCAGGCCCTGTTTAAGTTGTTGGTTCTGACTTTTAAGGCGCTTTATGGTCAGGGGCCAGCGTATCTCAGAGACCGCCTCTCTCCTCTTTGCCGCCAGTGGTCACCACGACTCCCCCAACTAAACTTACTGTATGTTCCAGGCCCCAGGGAAGTACGCCTCGAGAGCACAAGACGTAGGGCCTTCTCCATCTCTGCCCTTGTCTTGTGGAACTCCTTGCCTTCCCAATTGAGGGCCATGCGTGACCTGCGACCCTTTGCTCAGGCACTCAAGACCTGGCTTTTTAGCAGAGCTTTTAATGTCTAATGCAGTCTATTTGGTATTGTGTATTTTTAATGCTATTGTTTTTATGTAAATCGCCTGGAGCATTTTAATGGAGGGCGATTAACAAGTGAGAAGCTGATGATGATGATGATGATGATGATGATGATCTTGATATGTTTCAAATAATAATAACAACAACAACAACAATAATAATCTTTATCTTCATTTGTATCCTGCCCCATCTCTCCGAGGGGACATGGAGCAGCTTAACAACAATATGACAGTGCAAACAATATAGACAAGACAATAATAACATATATCGTATTTTTCGCACCATAAGACACACTTTTTTCCTCCCAAAGTGGGAGGAAAAATCAGCCGCGCCTTATGGTGCGAATATGCCGGCGGGGGGGGGGGCGGCGCTGGTGCAGTGGGAGGGCGGCGATATACTCACCCTGTCGCCGCCTCTCCTCCTCTTTGGTCCGTTGCGGCGGTGGAGGGACGCTGGTTCGCTTGCCATCTGCCTCCTTTTTGCTTCCCCCACCTTTGCTTCCCCCTCAAGGAAAGGGCGGAGGGAAGCAAAGGAGGCGGAGGGCGGAGCGGAACCGCTGTCAAGGCGTCAGCTGACGCGACGCGGTTTGCTCTCCCTTCGCCTCCTTTTGCTTCCCGCCCTCAAGGAAAGGGCGGAGGGAAGCAAAAAGGAGGCGGAGGGCGGAGCGAACCGCGTCGCGTCACAGCTGACACGACGCGGTTCGCGCCCGCTCCTTTTTGCTTCCCCCGCCCTCAAAGAAAGGGCGGAGGGAAGCAAAAGGAGGCGGAGGGCGGAGCGAACCGCTCATGTCAGCTGACGACGGCGTTCGCTCTCCTCCGCCTCCTTGCTTCTCCCGCCTTCAAGGAAAGGGCGGAGGGAAGCAAAGGAGGCGGAGGCGGGAGCGAACCGCGTCGCGCAGAGCTGACGCGACGCGGTTCGCCTCGCCCCTCTGCCTCCTTTTTCCTTCCCCACCTTTTCTTCCCTCAAGGAAAGGGTGGGGAAGGAAAAGGAGGCAGAGGGCGAGCAAACCAGCGAGCCCTCTGAGAAGACGCACCCTGCTGATAAGACTAACCTAGATTTTAGAGGGGGAGCGAAAATATTTTTTTTCCTATTTTCCTCCTCTAAAATCTAGGTGCGTCTTATCATCCGGTGCGTCTTATGGTGCGAAAAATACGGTAACTAATTTAAGATTAAATCAAATCAAGCAAATAATAACGAAGTAGAATCAATATGAAAGCAAACAAAAAGATATTAAATGGACAAAAGACACATGAGCCATAAATAAAAAAATAAACAGGGGGTTGTGTTAAGTCATACCATCAAAACATCCTAATGGGGAAACTGTTTACTTTGGGGTTGTGGGCTCTGTGTTCATTGTGATGCCTTTCAGTGTATGCGTGTGTGGTTTGTGTTGTTGTTAGCAGGAAAGATGCCGGTTTCATTACTCCAAAGAGCCAAAGAAAGGGAGGAGGGTTGCCCTTAGTAGTCACATTTTGCTTTGGGGAACTGATTGCATTTTGCAGACTAGGTGCTGGGAGGCTTCCCTATGTTCATCGTATGAATAAATACATATTAGGAAAAACATCATAAGTCTCCTGTGCTCTCTCATCCCAAAGAAAACTAAAGGATTATTTCAAAGGTGGCAGATAATGCTACAGAGACGTATGGACAAATGCACATTTCATCTATTGTGAAAACCTGAAAGTCAGTGGCACGCATTGGATTACTGGTAGCCTCCAGGGCAATTCATTCCATTCCCCTTGTGTGAAGCTCTTGGAAAATATGGAATTATCAGGCAGCTTGTTCATTTTGTGTCTCCCTGGCTGCCAATCTTTGCTTTGCTTGAGTCCTGTGCTTTCTTTGCATTTGCCGCATCAGTTGCCTTCAGAGAAAGCATCTGGCCAAGAATTCACTGACAAATGGATCTTATTTTTATAGATTTCACACTGAGTAGATACCTCTGACTTCCCACACCTCTGCTAACAATATGAAACCTGACAGGCTGCTGTGGCTGTCTATTCCACCTTCTGATTGATGGAACAATGCTGTAAATAGCATGAGATCTCACATTAGTTTGTCAATAAGAACATTTCCCCAAGTATGGGAGCTTACGAGGCTGTGGGATAGGAGGTGTGCATGTGCGTGAAAATTAAAATCTCATTAAGGATCAACGAACTTCCTTTTTCAACCCCAGAAGCCATATGGGGAATAGTTCCTTCTTTCACAGTGAGGGAAAGACAGCCGAAGGTACCTTCATAGAGAATGAGGTTTGTTTGCAAATGCCCACATAAATAAGTAATTTTAATGCAACTGAAGCAGCACAAGGTCATGCTAATCTGAGTTAATAAGGATGTCATATCTCATATGGGGCATCATGACTGAATATTGAATGTAATTTGGATAAGGATGAACCCAACCTGTAATAGGTCACTTAATCAGCTTCCTACTGGAATTAAGTAGGACTTTGCACTTTATATAAGATGGAATTCTCATAATTTGCTAATGCACCAAGTCTGGATAAATATTATTGTGTCTGATATTATTGGATTGGCTTTTTTAAATGTTCTTTGCTTTGCTGGGTCTTTGCATCTGTTTAGCCTCACCTCAAATCAGTGCTTATTTATGCTGGAAATGTTTTACTGTTGTGTATGCACATTTTGTTTTGACCTGAATGCCCATTTGTATTGACAACACAGCCTCTTGCTCAGAAAATATTAAATCTCTCAGTTAAGTATACCCTACACCAGTGTTTCCCAACCAGTGTGCCGCAGCACACTAGTGTGCCATGAGTGATCATCAGGTGTGCCGTGGGAAAACCTGCCATTCCTGCCAGGATATCTATGTTGTGTTCATCAAAACAGGCCCAGATTTCACACTGAGTGTATAAATACATTTAAAAACATTTTAACTATATGTATTACTGTGTTAGAGTGTCATTTTGTGTCATTTTGGTTGGTGGTGTGCCCCAGAATTTTGTAAATGTCAAAAAATGTGCTGCGGCTCAAAAAAGGTTGAAAAATACTGCCCTACCCAATACATCCACTCTAAGGACCTCATCACACCGAGGAAGGGAGAGCAGAAGGTTGTGTCTTCTTTTTGACACATTCCATAGCATTCTGTATTGAAAGAAGGCAAGGATTGACTCACCTCCATCACATGGGATGCACCTCTTTCCATTTCTAGTAGTTACACCATGCACTTTCTTATCATACCCGCGACCTGCCTATTCCCATTCTGTCATCCATGGAGGGCCCACATCACAGGTTTAATAATAATAATAATAGTAATAATAATAATAAATTTAGCAATTGCAGAATTTTGAAGGTTCAAAATAGTGTGATTACCCAATTTTTTGAAGGAGGATAGAAGTCCAAAGAGTAATGGCAGAGGAAGGAGCACTGATGGACATAAAAAGACCCCCACATACATGCCCACACTGAGACATAATCCACAGAATGCCCAGGACACAAGAGGGTTTTTTACATTTAAAATGTGCAATCGCAAAATTTCAAAGGTTGTAAATTTTGCAGTTACAGCAACATTTTAAAAAAGAAGATAAAAGTTCAAAGGTTAATGGTGGCAGAAAGAGGATCGAGGAAGATAAAAAAAACCCACCCACATGCATGACCACAGTGAAACGTCAGAATACAGACTGAAAATAGGCAAATGCAGCATTTCCTATCCCATGTAAAAAAAATTATCTAAGTGCATGAAGATGAGTGGATTCTTGCCTATTTTTTCAAATACACAGGTTTCTACATGCTGCAGAGTCAGAATCCCATAGGCAACCCGTGGAATGGGTTGTGCGTCATTTGATGAGATCTGTGGGATTTCATTTTTGAAGTGTGTAGAAACAGAAACCGCACTCTGTCTAATGAGGTCCTTTATAACACTAATCTGCAACGTACTGAAAAAGGTAGCTAACTGCACATGAAACAAAATGGCCTCATAATCAGAAGAGCAAATATCTATTCCAGCTCCTTAAAGACACCAAGCAGTAATGGTCAGTGCCTATCAAGGACTTCCTAACAGCCTTGGGCTCTTTCCTTTCCAGCTTAAGCAGCTGAGGGGGGCAAGGAAGGGGCCTGAGGTTGTTAGGAATTGTGGGAGTTGACCAAACACCTGGAGGCCCAAAGTTTGCCCATGCCTGATCTAGACATTGGCTGTTAGATGCTAACATGGTTTAAATCCGTGGTTCTCAAAGTGGGCGGTACCGCCTCCTGGTGGGCGGTGGGACGATCCAAGGTGTGCTGGGAGGCTCTGGAGAATTTGCGGGGTGCTGAGCCCTGTAAGGGGATAGTGGGAAGAGAAAGGGCCATACAGGTTTCTAGGCCACGCCTTCTCCTGGGGGCGTGGCCTCCCTCCCTCTCCTTCCCTCTCCCTGTGACCCGTGCTCCTCCAATGGTGAGCTGCTGGCTGCCCCGTCTGTGCTTGCTGGCGGCAGCGTCCTCATTGGCACTGGCGCTGGGCCTCTACTACTCGGGGAGGGCCTCCTCCTCCTCGCTCCTCCTCCTGGCGCGGGAAGAGGTGCACATGGCCTCGGTGCTATCGCGGGGGCGGCACTGTGCTCTCTGGCCCGGGAGGGGACCCCGCACCAAGGCAGCACCCTCATCCTCCACCTCCCCACTTGAATGTTTCTAACTTACACCTTTCATTACAATATTTTACGAAAAAAGTAGAAACATTAATACATATATCTTTCTGTTTAATTGCTATCAATTTTTAAATTTTTTTAAAACTAATTTCTAGGGGGGCGGTGAGCAAATTCTTTTCTGGAAAGTGGGCGGTAGACCAAAAAAGTTTGAGAACCACTGGTTTAAATAATATCATTTTTATACCTAAGCAGGTAAGGGTAAGCATGACAATAAACACCTGCCTCAGGGAGCCTGGTCCATCTAGAAGCCATCATTCAGTGGGAATTCCAGAAGTACAACATTTTTGGTATGAACTAGGAGAAAGCAGAAGGCCAACTTAATGTTGTTAGTTCTGCTTCTACTCCACAGTGTCTGATTATCTGAATATCCGTTTCCAAGGAAGTATAGAAAATCTAGCAATGTTCCTAAGGGATGGTGACACTCATAACATTTCTCTTTGGGCAAGACAAATACTGAGAAGATGTATACTCACCAGGAGCTTTCTTGGTTAATATCTAATGGAGAAACACTCAAAATGAGAACTAGAGTTGAGCATACCATTTTTACTACACTTACTTTCTTGTCAATCTATTATCTAATAATGGAATTCAGAGGCCTAAATGATTTCAACTTGCTATAAACAACAAAAAAGGGGATGATGTCGAAAATCTTAAAAGGAATACTAAACCCCTACTTTAAACCATCACATTTATTATGTGTATGTGAAGCTTCTTAATAGATGTACGCCATGGAGCTAACCAAGTGACTAATCAAATTGGACTTGGCACCTTTAGGAAGTGGTATCAAGTTCCCTGCTCCTTGTACCCTGGATGCTGTTCCCTACTAGTAACTCACTAGACCTTTCTTTGTTGACAATTCAAAATAATTTCAAAACAAAAATTAACGGAATGAGGATCATTCCTGTACAATTTCAAAAAGGATGGGGCAAACACAAGCCCCTGAGAATCAAATTGCCAACACAGAAGGATCTATTGTAAAATCTGTATGGTTATCACATCCTGGTCTCCTGCTATTCAGGTTCTGTTATCTACTGTGAGATGCATGATATTGCATCTGCTTGACTGGGTAATAGCCTGCATACATAACTGGGCTTGCAGAAAATTTTACTTTTACCTGAATGGCTGATTGTATATGATGTTTGAAAGTGGCTTTCCTGCAGTGATACTTTAGATGCCTTTCTCTTTGGATGTACATTTTCTCTACTTGTAGGGACACCTCTTTTACATAGTTCTTGCTTTCATCATAATTTCAAACAAAATTTCAAACTAGACAAATGTGAACAGGTCTTTCCCCTTATCAGAAAAGCCTCCCAACTCATCCTACAAAGCTTTTCGGGAAACTGGCCCCTGCCCTGCAATCACTCTCTCCTTTTTTTGCATTCTGTCCATCTGGTTGAATTGGTCAAAGAACATTTGATTAATTCTGTCATTCTACTTTTTCAGTTGCTCTTAAAAGATTCATGTTTTTCTTCTATTCCTCCTACTTTCTTGTTTTGTTCTCACCTTAATTTCATTATTGCAAATTAAATTCAATTTGCAAAAGTAGTTTATTCTGGATTAATTTATCAGGGGAGAGGAAAAAGGGTGTGCGTGAAATGTTGCCCTTCTTAGCAGGCATGTAGCCAGGGGGCTAAGGGGCAGCCCCCGCAAGAAGGCCTTACTGGTACATTATTTAAACTGTTTATTCATATCATGATCTGATCACCATGCTCAATATTTTCCACATTCAATCAATATTTGCTGGGATAGACTCTCTCCCACCCAGTCTCAGCCCCCTGAACCAAACTCACCCCCCAACCAAACTCACCCCCAAATCAAAATCCTGGCTACGGCCCTGCTTCTGTAAGCTCAGGCAAAAGCAAATTTCTGTAACTTCTCCTATCTTCTGTATTTTCCCAATCAATATTTTCCCCCAACTTGACCATACTCTGAATTTGCTTGGCTACTCCTTTTCAAATTTTGCTATTGTCTCTGCATGAACAACTAGTAGAAGGAGAGCAAACTCTGCCAAGGAACACCCAGTTGGGGACTACTTAGAGTCTTTAAAGAAGGATTACATTAGATTAGTCCAGATCACTGACCCGGCATCAGAGCTTTATTTGCCAAGCATCTGTTTGAATCTACATTGTCTCAAAGTCACCTCATGCTGCCATTGGCTGTCTCCAATTCTACGCCTTCCTGAACCTCTTGCCCTGGGAACCTTGAGGTCCTGGGTGATATTTGGAATTATCCCACATACGAAGTTTGCTGGTAGGCTTCCAGTGGAACAGCACAAACTGATTTCTTGGCATATTCTTCTAAGGAATGTTATCCATCCACACAGAAAGGGGTTCCTTGCCAGCCCTCTGGCTGCCTTGAAAACATTCCAGGCTATTATCTTAGTAAAATGTGATGGAACAGGCTGTGAAGGAGGGGTGCCTGGCGATCCCACGGCAGTTGCTGAGCATTTTTCACTGTCTGTATTGCACTTGTTGGTGGCTTTACTGAGGAACCATATTTTTGGAAGTCATCTGAAGAGCGCCAGATTGTGAGATTCAGCCTTTGGGACGGGGCATGGAAAGCCAGACACCCATCAAATGCAGGGTCAGAGTCATGTTCTCACCAGAAGCTGTGTCGGGTTTCTTTGTGTGGTATAAATTTTGTTATAATTGTTGCCAGTCTTGGACAGGTGCTCAGATTCAGGGCAGAAGTGCATTTGGGCAGTGGATGTGTGATTCTTAGGTTGCTGCACATATTGTATACTGCTGCTAGCATATCTGCTCTGTCTTGGGGTGTTGAAATGATTTGTGAAAAAGCTCCCATCTGAAGTGAAACTTTTATTCTGTTCTGCTTTTTCATTCCAATGTAAAGTGAATGGCATGGGATGTGATGGCAACATGGGAGCACAGAATGATACTGATCTAAGTGGCAAAATCGTAGTGCTTGAGCTCATTGTGCGCTGAAGATTTAATGTATTTGGTTGGCCAGTGTTTAAAATGATGAACACAAGGGCCTGAATTGTATAGAGTGCTTTTCAGTGTTTAAAATAACACAAATATGAATATGAATATGAATAGGACCAGCTCATGTATGAACAGCTGGTTGCATCATCGAAAAATTTTATAAAGAAGCAACCACTTCTGCCAATGACTAAAATAATGCAATTTCTGTCGAAGTGTGGTATACAAATCCAAAGTATGTCATTGATTGAATCTCAAACCTTTGTTAGTGCTTCCAGGGGCATATTTTTTTCAATTTGAGGCAAGGGGCATGGAAATTTGATTGTTTTCCCAACTATTTATCTTTGATGAGTATTATGGTGTTGTGGCTTATGGTGTTAGTGGAGGTTGAGGTACTATAACACTGGAAGAAAAGTCTGTAGCGGAAGTGGAATGAGGAAGAATGTGATTGAATCTCATACCTTTGTTCGTGCTTCCAGTGGCATATTTTCCCAATTTGAGGCAAGGGGCATGAAAATTTGCTTGTTTTCCCAACTATTTAGCTTTGATGAGTATTATGGTGTTGTGCTTTATGGTGTTAGTGGAGGTTGAGGCACTATAACACTGGAAGAAAAGTCTGTAGGGGAAGTGGAATGAGGAAGAGTGTGCATTTTCCTGTTTCCTCAAGATAACTACTTCTGTTGCAGGATTTATGAAATTCGACCAGTGGAGAGAGATGCTGGAGAGATAATTTTTCCCAAACCTCCTAACATCCCCAATCAATATGGCAAATTGGAAGACACTATGCTGTAGCATGCTTGAGTAGATGATTGGATGAGATCAGAAGTTCTTTTGATTTGATAATATTCCTAATGCTATTCAAGTGGTCTGGGAGTTTTGCTCATAAATGTGTAGTCTTTCCCTCCAAGAGAACATTTCTGCCAAAATAGAAACAGTTGCCTTTTATATTGCCCTGGAGATGATGCTCACCAGTTATTGGTTTCTCCAAAAGGCCTTCAGTAATAATAATAATAATAATAATAATAGAACTGTTTTATTCTGCATGTTCTTTCTGCATGTTTACTTTATATCCCTCTACAAATATGGACAAATTTTACTCTGTTAAAAAAACAGCTTTATATATTCTTTATTGATTAGTCAATTTTGACCATATCAAATCATACAATACATACACACTTACCCATACATACAGTAAATGCCAATGTGAATACAAAACATACCGACATATGTTTTGTATATGTCAGAATTTGAGCATGACTGAGTTTATTCCAGTTTTAGATGTATTGCAATTCTCCCCTGGCATAACTCTTCGACTTTCAAAAGCCATGTTAACATGTAGAATTTCAGGATTCAAAGCTTTCCCCACAATATTTCTGTGCCAAGAATATTATTATCCATAGCTAACCCTAAAGCAAGGGCGGACAACTGCAATGGATCAAGCCAGTGTTCTTCCTAGAACCCTCTGGAAGAGCCACTAAAATTGCCAAAATGTTCCCTAGTCTACTTCTAGTTGTGTTTCTATTGATTCAAAACAATGCTGGAGGTGTCACTGCAATCTGTTTACAAAGGAGAATTGCCACCCATTTTAGGCTAGTATAAGGGTGGGTCTAGAAAAGCAACTAGGAGCCACAAGGGAAGCCTTGAGGGGCTGAATGATGTCCTGAATCTTCACTTTGCCCCCTTTTCACCTAAAGGTTCATCCTTGAAGTAGTTTGTTTCTCATCAACTTGTTTTTGTGGGCGTAAATGTTAAGTTCACTCAGTAATCTCCTTAATACAACTTGTGTGTTTCACATCAGAACCATATTGTCCGCATATCATAGTGTATTTACGCCTGTTGCCAATTTTTGGCATATGTTATGTACTTCAGAACCTCTGAGATAATCCCTTGAAATAGTGCAATCTGCACCTGTTTTCCTAGCCACAACCATTCTCTACATAGATCTGTATGTGATGGATATATGGACTTTCACTTTAGAAATTAATTTAAATAATATAAATTGGATTGAGTCTCCTGTAACAAGGGGAAAAGTGAGTGTAAAGGAGAGATACTTGTGGTAGAATTTGTGTGCATCGCAAGAAATTAGCAAGTCCCAGTTCTTCATACACCCTTCTCCACTTCTCCCTGCAAGCCAATTTTGATGCCTCCGGCTACAAAACATTACACATGGCAGACTTGGCAGGCATAATGTCAGTTGACACAGTGGTGCAGAGATGTGGGAGTAAAGAAAAGGGAGACAGGCACATGGGGAAGCAGGATCAGAAACGCTGCCTTATCTAACCAGGCAGATATAATGAAGTTATTTCTCAGCAGGCACAATAAAAGTGATTGTTGGGTGGCATTTGAGAATTGCTTAATTGTTTCAGGGCATTTTCTCCTCCCTTTTGTGTCCTGAGAAGCAGAAGCTTTTTTGCCCCTTTCTTCTAGGCTCTGTTTTTCACAAACATATCCCAAGCAGGAAAGATAATCATTTTAAACTATCTCAAGGGGAAAAGCTGCAAGGTCAAATAGCTGCTTAAAAGTCATGTCCTGTGACATGAAACCTCTAGTATAGTGGCTCTCAACCTGTGGGTCCCCAAATGTTTTGGCCTACAACCAGGCCCGGATTACCCTAAGGCCACCCTAGGCCATGGCCTAGGGCGGCATCCATGGGGGGGCAGCAGATCTGGACCCCCCAAAATTGAAAAAAATTGAAAAAAATTTAAATCCCATCTTTGGGCGCTTGCTTCTGAGCCTGCGCAGTGAGACGGAGCGAGCGAGAAGGAGCCGGGGGGAAGTCCCGCTGCCCCTAGGGCATCTGACGTAGCTTCCCCCCCACTGCCTCCTCGCTCGCGTGGGTGAGCACCACTCCTTCCTTCAGTGAAGGAAGGAGGGGCACCCGTGCGAGCGAAGAGGCGGCGGGGGGAAGCCACGTCAGATGCCCTAGGGGCGGGACTTCCCCCCAGCTCCTTCTCCGTCGTGCCGGCTCCGCCCCCCACAAGCGGCTCTGTCCCCCGCAAGAGGCCCTGCCCCCGGGCGGCATTTACAGAGTGTGGCCTAGGGCGCCACAAAACGATAATCCAGGCCTGCCTACAACTCTCAGAAATCCCAGCCAGTTAGGATGGGAGTTGAAGGCCAAAACATCTGGGGACCCACAGGTTGAAAACCACTGCTTTAGTCCCTCATGTCAGGTATGATCACATGGACCACCTTTGGTTACTAAGGCTTGTTCTACACAAAATTATTTATTTTATTTATTTATTTCGGGATTTTACCCCGCTCTTCTCAACCCCCAAGGGGGGACTCAGAGCGGCTTACAGTACGGCACAATTCAACACTTCAACAATTAAAATACATTAAAATACAACTACATTAGCACCATACACATTCACTCTGGATTAAAACAATGTTCAGTCCATTAAAAAATAGGCCATAATCACACACTTTCATTAAAAACCAATCTAAAATGCTGCCTTGTGCTGGTGTACGAATGCCTGGTCCCACAGCCAGGATTTTACTTTTTTTCCTGAAGGCCAGGAGGGATGTGGTGGATCATACATCAATAGGAAGCGCATTCCACAGGCGGGGAGCCACCACCAAGAAGGCCCTATCCTCGTCCCCACCAGCCTCATCTGAGACGTGGCGGGAGCGAGAGCAGGGCCTCCCGGATGATCTTAGATTACGAGGTGGGACATAGCGGCTGATGCGTTCGGACAAGTAAGCTGGGCCAGAACCGTATAGAGCAGGGGTGCTCACACTTTTTCAGCATGGGAGCTACTGATTAAAAAACCAAGTCCCAAAGATCACCTACCCAGAAATGTAAAACGTATAACTATGTTCTTATTTATTTATTTATTTATATTTATTATTCATTTTTATGTACCGCTCCTTCCAGCAGGCCCGGGGCAGTTTACATAAAATGAAGTTATAAAACATCAACATTTCAATTTAATAACAGCAATATAAAACAGAGCATAAAAATACATCCAACCACCCCATTTCTCCCACACTGCCATATCACCACACATATTATCAGCCAGAAAGTAAGAAGAGAGGCTTTTGAACTGCAAGGCCATTTAATACTCAGCAAGGTAAACAAAGGGGCATGCAAAAATACATTCAACCACCCCATTTCTCCCACACTGCCATATCACCACACATATTATCAGCCAGAAGTAAGAAGAGGCTTTTGAACTGCAAGGCCATTTAATACTCAGCAAGGTAAACAAAGGGGCATGAAAAAAAATACATCCAACCACCCCATTTCTCCCACACTGCCATATCACCACACATATTATCAGCCAGAAAGTAAGAAGAGAGGCTTTTGAACTGCAAGGCCATTTAATACTCAGCAAGGTAAACAAAGGGGCATGCAAAAATACATTCAACCACCCCATTTCTCCCACACTGCCATATCACCACACATATTATCAGCCAGAAAGTAAGAAGAGAGGCTTTTGAACTGCAAGGCCATTTAATACTCAGCAAGGTAAACAAAGGGGCATGCAAAAATACATTCAACCACCCCATTTCTCCCACACTGCCATATCACCACACATATTATCAGCCAGAAAGTAAGAAGAGGCTTTTTTGAACTGCAAGGCCATTTAATACTCAGCAAGGTAAACAAGGGGCATGAAAAATACATCCAACCACCCCATTTCTCCCACACTGCCATATTACCACACATATTATCAGCCAGAAAGTAAGAAGAGAGGCTTTTGAAGGCCACTTAATACTCAGCAAGGTAAACAAAGGGGCATGCAAAAATACATCCAACCACTCCATTTCTCCCACATTTCCATATTCCCCAACATATATTTCTCAAGGAACAAAGCAAGCAGAGAGGCTTTGGAGCTAAAAGGCCATTTTAATGTTTAAAAATAAACAAAGAGACATGCCACAGAACAATCAAGCACCCACCCCAAAGTAAAAAGACCGACCTTTGAGATGCGGTAAGGAAATGACCCCAAAGCGTCCTTCTCCTCCTCCTCCGTCATTGCTCCTATTTCTACGCCGCCAGCATGCGTGCTGCCTCCAAGAGCTCACGAGATGTCCGAGAGGCAGAATGGGCGCTTCTGTGCATGCGTGCAGGGGCTAGCACTCTGAGTGGCTGGAGAAGGACGGAGGGAGGAGGAGGAATCCAAAAGAGGGGGCCCATTCTGCCTCTTGGACTCTGGAGCTTTTGGAGGCGCGAGCAGGGAGCAGGGAGGAGCAACGATGGAGGACTTCTTTGCAGCGTGCAGAGGCGCGTGAAGAGGACAAACTGCAAAAAACCTGGTCAGAGGCCTGAAGATCACCAGGATGAGGCCCAAAGATCACCCTGGTGATCCCGATCACCATTCTGAGCACCCCTGGTATAGAGCTTTAAAGGTCAAAACCAGCACTTTGAATTGAGCCCGGAATTGGACAGGCAGCCAGTGGAGCTGACACAACAGGGGGGTGCTATCCTCCCTGTATGTAGCTCCCGTTAGCAATCTGGCTGCCGCCCACTGGACTAATTGCAATTTCTGAACTGTCTTCAAAGGCAGCCCCACGTAGACTGCGTTGCAGTAATCTATTCGGGATGTGACCAGAGCGTGGACGACCGTAGCCAGATCAGACTTCCCAAGGTACGGGCGCAGCTGGTGCACGAGTCTTAACTGTGCAAAAGATCCCCGGCCACCGCTGAGACCTGGGGTTCCAGGCTCAGCGATGAATCCAGGATCACTCCCAAGCTGCGAACCTGCATCTTCAGGGGGAGTGTAACCCCATCCAACACAGGCTGTAACCCTATGCCCTGTTCAGCCTTGCTACTGACCAGGAGGACCTCTGTCTTGTCTGGATTTAGTTTCAATTTGCTAGTCCTCATCCAGTCCGACACAGTGGCCAGGCATCGGTTCAAGGTCTGGACAGCCTCCTTGGTGACAGGTGGGAAGGAGTGACAGATCTGGACGTCATCTGCGTACAGATAAAACCTTACTCCGAAACTCCGAAGGATCTCTCCCAGCGGTTTCATGTAGATGTTGAATAACATCGGGGACAGAACTGAACCCTGAGGGACTCCACAGGACAACGGCTGTGGAGCCGAACAGGTGTCACCCAATGACACCTTCTGGGTACGACCTTCCAGGAAGGATTGGAGCCACTGCAGAGCAGTACCGCCAAGCCCCATGTCTGCAAGGCGACCCAGAAGGATACCGTGGTCAACGGTATCGAAAGCCGCTGAGAGGTCCAGCAGAACCAACAGGGACACACACCCCTGTCGAGTTCCCGGCGTAGATCATCTACCAAGGTGACCAAGGCTGTTTCAGTTCCATGTCCCGGCCTAAAGCCAGACTGTGCCGGATCAAGATAACCAGTGTCTTCCAAGAACCCCTGGAGTTGCGAAGCCACCACACGTTCCATGACTTTGCCCAAATAGGGGAGATTGGAAACTGGCCGATAGTTCACTAATTGAGTGGGGTCCAGTGATGAAACAAAACTTGTGACAAAACTTAGAATAAGCTGGTAGAATTCTGCATTGTACCACTGTTGTGTGTGAAGTGTCGTTCTTTTGATTGTATCTTCATCTAAAGGTTCACTATGTTTTGCAAACTTAATACACAGGAATAGAATTTGGTGCAGTGCGACTCCTCATGCCACAAAGATAATGCATGAACGTGGGGGTTCATTGCCTTAGTTAATGAGAAGTGAGAAAATGGGAAATCAATGAAATGGGCTGTTTGGAGACAGCTCAGAATTCCTCATGTTGCTTTTGTTACAGGAACACTTATACTGGTAAGGCAAAATAGAATGCCTGTTTACATCATTCTGTCCAACATTAAGAATGGCTTTCCGAGGTGCAGGACTATCCATTTTTCTGATCAGACTGAACCTCATATTTGTTTGGACCAGTTCTAAGAATCCAAAAAACTTTGATAAAAACAAATTAAAACTTCAAAGGGTCTATGTGTGCAACAATGATTGGATGTATGTTTTCAAGTATGATATGTACTTGTACTGATTGTAGTAACGTTTCACAGTGGCCACGCATGTTATAACGAAGTGCCAGGAGCCATCCCTATTTGCTTATTAGCACAATGTCCCTAAGAAAGTTTGTTGGGCCTTCACTGGTGTGATGGCAGGTCCAGGCCTTTGAGAAAACTATATTGTCTGGCTTTACTCAGGGGTTCTCAAAAAACAACTGACAGACAAGTTATAGTGTCATATGTTTATATAGCAAGTAAAAGTAGCTATATATAGCAGTTAGGACAACCAGTTATATACACTGTATCCTTCATTAGCACATAGCATAACAAAACTAACACATATTCAAATTGTCCATGTATTCATATGTGAAAGAACCGTGATGGTCAAAAAGTAATAAGCACAGTAGTTCAAAATATAGTATTGATGGTCAAAGATGCAAATAAATTTGTTCCTTAATAGGAGAAAATGTTCAAGAGTTACTTGTGGTGAATGTCTGAATCAAAGCTGCTTCAATGGGTGAATTGGCGCCACTAGAAGGAAAAGCCACTGAATGAGGCTGAAACCTCCAGTCGGAGGTTGGGTGTGGATGAACACACCCTTTCCCCTGAGGATGGAACGCATCGTTCTCCTACACTATTGATGATTACTGAGATTGATTAATTGTATCGTGGGGACATGGACTGACACATACAAGAGCCCTGAGGAAGAATCTTCGAAACGGCCCAGAAAGCCTGGTGGTGAGCCCATGTATAGCGCTTCTGCCGTCGGCAGCTGTGTTCATCCACACACATTACCACCTGTACTATTGTCTCTGCAGCGTAACCTGCTCAGTTTTGAATAAATACAGATATGGAGGACAGAAAGCATGGTATGCTGCCACTCTTCTGGAGTGCCTTTATCAGAGTACCCACAACACCCGTGAAGAGTGGGAAAGGGCCTTGGTCATCGGGAGGGACCGAGATACAATTACAACTGGAGCCTCAACCAGTGACATCACCAGGGGAGTGCAGGGGGTGCAAATAGCACCAAATCAGAGGAAGTGACACCAAAATGACTGCCTATTACGTTTTTGTAGAATGTTCCAGCAGAAATTTATTATTTTTTATTTCAAAAAATCTATCTAAAAGTAAAATCATCAAAAAAACCCACTTCATAAGCCCAGTTTGCTTATACTGTATCAATGCACCTACAGAGTGGTTAAACCTCTGTGCTGTTTTACTTTTTGAACTTTCTTATGCACATTACAGAGACATTTTGAATCATGTGGTTTCATCTGAATGTGACACAAACATGCACCATTGTTTTCATTACTGGTGTGTGTGTGTGTGGGGGGGGGGTTGTATTGCTGATTTTATCAAATTTTCTGGTATTTTAGCTGCAATATTGTGGTGTGATCTAACACAAGAGCCAGTCCATGGTGGTGAGCCCATGTTGCATCTAGTGGCAGCACTAGTGATGCCACTGGACGCCACACAGTTCTAGCAAACCCAAACCTCTCTGAAAAGAAGTATCTTCAGATAGGAACAACAGAAAAACAAGGGGGACCAAATGATAACAAAATAATCCATGGCTATGAGTAGCAGAATGATATTCAGGGTGTTCGAAAAGTGGTTCCTAATCACCTCTTTGAAATTATGGAAATGAGTAGGTCAAGGCACTCCTCTATACTTTCTGACACAAAAAGGATTTGTGGAACCACCCAACCCTTTTAACATTAATAACTTTTTATCACCAAGATTTGGTTGTGCATACAAAAATGTTATTTTTTTAAAAATCAGTTTTATATAAAAGGTTATAATATGTCTCCAAGCCCAATGGTATGCACATTTTTTAATACTGAAAATGTAAATCTCAACAGTAATACTGTTTTAGCGCATTCCAGTCCTGGACAGGGGGCAACCTTTAGATTAACTATCTATGGAACAAATATGGAACAATATCTGGAGGGGGAAATTCAATGGGCATAAGAGAGGATTCTTTCTAGTTTTTACATCAGCATGTGCATCATCATCTGTGAACCAAATGCAAGGATCAAAGTTGATCTAATAGGGGCCTATTAGCTCTAGGGAGCTAAACAAAGTGTCCTTCATTCATTTCCTTTAGGCCAGTGTTTTTCAACCTTTTTTGAGCCGCGGCACATTTTTTACATTTACAAAATCCTGGGGCACACCACCAACCAAAAATGACACAAAATGACACTCTAACACAGTAATACATATAGTTAATATGTTTTTAAATGTATTTATACACTCAGTGTGAAACCTGGGCCTGTTTCGATGAACAAAACATATATGACTTACTCTCACATATTTATACATGGCTATCATGTCTTCTCTCAGCCTTCTCTTCTTCTTGCTAAACATGCCCAGCTCTTCAAGCCACTCCTCATTGGGGTTGTTCTCCAGACCTTTGTGAAATTTCACCCTGAGTGAAACTTGCTTCCAGTTAGCTATGGATGTCATGAAGCTGTTATAAACAGTTCCTGGGGGGAGGGGGCAGGGGAGAGAGGCAACTCTTGAAAAATCCAGTAAAATAGTAAAAAAAAAACATTTCCAAGCGGAGAGGCTCAATTTGTTTCTTGGAAACCTGTGAGTGCCAATTTCCCACGGCACACCTGATGATAGCTCACGGCACACTAGTGTGCCACAGCACACTGGTTGGGAAACACTGCTTTAGGCTGTAGGGAGAGAAGATGTAGATATTCTTCAGCTTTCTTGAACAACTGTTGATTTATGGATTTGTAGGCTGAGAAATAATTGGCAAAGGTGTAGTAGCCGTCAGAGGTAACACCTGTCCATTTACAGATTTGCAATTTGAGAATTAACGGGAAAGGCGCAAGAGCCAGCAGATTGAGTGGAAGTTGCAGAACAGAATCTGTGCTAGTCCCAGAGCTAAGCAAATGCAAATCACTGTAAGCTGTTTCTTTCAAGCCTAGGCATGAACAAAGTCACACCGGAGTAATTTCATTTCAAATTCTGTTACTTGCATTTAAACAACAGATTTCCATAGAAAATCCAGTTGCCTCTTTGGATTCTGGTATATTTCATTATCAGTCACTTAATTCAATATTGCAGTGTTCCGCCTTTCGTTAAAGAGACTGGATCCACTTGCATGAATTGCTTTGAAGAAAGCTATGTTGCATCATGGTATCGTCATCTTAAGATTTCATAGTGTTTAGCATTATTATTTCGGTGTTTGCATGGATTAATTGTAAGAATGATTATGGGCTCCGTCTCTCTCTCTCTCTCTCTCATCTTCACTGGATGTAGAGATCAGATTATTATTGATTCATTCTGCTTATACTACGGGGACTGTCAATAGAATTAAATTGAAGCATGATTGAATTGAAGCCTGATTAGGAGAGGGCAGAACATTTCAAATCAAAACCAATAGTTAGATTGTGCACGGGCAAACTTCGGCCCTCTGAGTGTTTTGGACTTCAACTCCCAGAAATCCCAGCCAGGAATTGTAAGATTTGAAGTCCAAAACACTCGGAAGACCATATTTGCCCATACCTGGCGCAGTGCCTCAAGTTCTCATCATAGAATACAATGTGCAACTGGAGTTAGAGGTACTAGGAACTATGACAGCATGACAAATGAAATTTAGAGGGCACGGTGGGTGGCTTTGTTGTTCCTTTACACATTACAATCCTCTCCATTGGCGCTCCCTTGATGTGGGAGAGAGGCTTGCACACCCCAATGAAGTTGTGAGCTATGCTGGCGGTGGCATAATAGCCACTGGTAGGGCCTCCCATGCCAGACAGGTCACAACCGAAGGGTCTGACAAAGAGCGTCAATGGGCAGGATGGGCTCTCTAGCCTTTTGGCAACCATCCTAAGAGAAGGAAAACTGATTTCAAACCTGGGCAGATGGTGCTCGTCTAACACTGTAAGGTCAACCATCTAGAGAAGTAAACTCAAATCAAACCTATGACCTGAGGATCTCGCTGCTAGGCCCTGGCAGACGAACCTTTGGTTTAAAGCAGTGCTGTCCAACTTCTACGGGGTCCAGGGCCGGATAAGCGGTCACTGATGACCTAGGGGGGCCTCTCGGCCCCGCCCCCAGGCCCCACCCCCAACCCCAGGCCCCGCCCTCCTAAAACGGCCGAAAAGGGCAGAAGGCGGCGCCAAGAGCAGCGCGTCACAGACCTGGCGTGACGCGCTGCCTGGCACGTTTACTCCTCCTTTCGGCGCCCCCCTCCCTTCCTAGGGCGGAGGGGGCGCCGAAAAAGGAGGAGTAGGCGCGCTAAGAGCAGAGCGTCACGCCAGGCCTGTGACGCTCTGCTCTTGGCGCCGCTCCTACTCCTTCTGGGCCCCCTCCGCCCTAGGAAGGGAGGGGCGCCGAAAAGGGCAGAAGGCGGCGCCAAGGGGCAGCGCGTCACGCCAGGCCTGTGACGCGCTGCTCTTGGCGCCGTCTTCTCTGCCCCGGGCGGTTCCCGCCCCAGGTAGGGGAGGGGGGCGCCGAAAAGGAGGAGTAGACGGCGCCAAGAGCAGAGCCGTCCCCAGAAATTATTATTATTTATTTAATAGCAATTAAAGAGATATATATATGTATTAATGCAGTGGTTCTCAACCTTTCTAATGCCATGGCCCCTAAATAAGGTTCCCCATGTTGTAGTGACCCCCAACCATATTTTTGTTGCTATTTCATAAATAATTTTGCTACTCTTACGAATTCTAATCCAAATATCTAATATGCACGTCAAAGCGAAGGGGGCGAGCCAAAGGAGAGGGCCATGTGACCCCTCCTAAATGGCCAATCGTTCACCGCCCCCTTAAAGGGAGGGGGCACCGAAAAGGAGGAGTAGGCGGTGCCAAGGAGCAGTGCGTCATGCCAGGCCTGTGACGCGCTGCTGTTGGCGCCGCCTTCTGCCCTTTTTCGGCGGCTCCCCCGCCCTAGGTAGGGAGGGGGGGGCGCCGAAAAGGAGGAGGAGCTAGCTCTCTTCCTCCTCCCTGCCCCGCCTCCCCCTCCCCCCCGGCCCCCGGCCGCCATTTTTTAAAAAAAAATTCGATTTTTTTTCCAAATTTAAATATGGCGGCTGAGGGCATAGGTGGGGCCGTGTCCAACAGGCTACGAGGCCGGATCCGGCCCCGGGGCCGCCAGTTGGACAGACCTGGTTTAAAGCACTGATTCTCAAAGTGGGCGGTACCGCCCCTGGTGGGCGGTGAGGCGATCCAAGGAGGCGGTAGGATACTCAGGGGAATTTGGAGGGCGGTGAACCCCTTTAAGGGGGCGGTGAACGATTGGCCATTTAGGAGGGGTCACGTGGCCCTCTCCTTTGGCTCGCCCCCTTCGCTTTGACGTGCATATTAGATATTTGGATTAGAATTCGTAAGAGTAGCAAAATTATTTATGAAATAGCAACAAAAATATGGTTGGGGGTCACCACAACATGGGGAACCTTATTTAGGGGCCATGGCATTAGAAAGGTTGAGAACCACTGCATTAATACATATATATCTCTTTTTAATTGCTATTAAATAAATAATAATAATTTCTAGGGGGACGGTGAGTAATTTTTTTTTCTGGAAAGGGGACGGTAGGCCCAAAAGGTTTGGGAACCACTGGTTTAAAGGGTGAGGCCAGTTCTGTGCACGCTGCGCTCCACCAGAAAAATCCATTGCACAGGTTCGAAGGACACATCCAACCTCCGAAAACGAAATAATCAGCGCACTTGTGGGGAGTGCTGGATGAGTCCTTCCTAAGAATCTTCGTTCGTGAAGTAATGCCAGAGAGAGAGAGAGAGAGAGAGAGAGAGAGAGAGAGAGAGAGAGAGAGAGACATTACAATGCTAGAGAAAGGCGAGAAACTTTGGTTTCTAAAAATGAGTTCTTCTAATCTGGAATCTCTGTATCTTTCTGCACACTGGGAAACTTCTGAGCTTTCATTTGCATAATAAATCTATTCAATATAATTTGTGTTGGACATCTTTAGATGGGGATGGTCTCGGTTATGGAGCCACCTTGCTCAAAATCCTTCCTCAATCTAAATTCCCCCATGTGTTCTTTTTCTTCTTTCATCAAACACACTGTAAATTTTAACCCCCCCCCCCCCAAAGTATCATAAGGGTGCACCTGTATTCCTGTGCGGATTGTGCATAACATGTAAACAGCCACTGGCTTTTCTTTCAAAGTTCTTGGTATATTATCGAGACATCAGGTTACACAGATAAAGCCGAAAGGTTCTCTTGGGTGAAATGTGTTTCATGAATATCAGAGCATTTTATTAGCACTGGTATTTGTTCAAATTTCATTGCTCTCATCCCCTGATACGTCTGCGCCACAAAATAATTCATGATATATGAGAAAATGCAAGGAAAGTCGATGTGCAAACTTAAGCTTTTAGGCTTCATGGGCTGCTTTGCGAGGCAGAATAGAAAAGGAGTCAACGTCTCAGGTTTAATTATAGAAAGAGAGCAAATGAGAGTAGCAAAATATTTACATGGGGAATAATGGATTTATTGGTAAGTAGCCTATTTGCAAAGCTAAAAATATATATGTATGTTTGATACTAGGGTTTTTTTCTCAAAATCTCTGGTTGCAACAGATTGCAAGTATTTGCATAGTAAAAAAATATTTCATTTCTAATTGGAACTACAAATCAAAGCCACTTGGAAAGTATTCTTCTGTTGTTTGCTTCCAAATCACAGATGGTGCTTTTTGGGGGCAAGATATCATGGTTACATGGTGGCAGGGAAAAGACCTCCTTTATGCCTGCAAAGTTCTCTGTGAACATCCTCTGCTAATTTGGCATAAGTTATTATAGTTTAACATATCTAGAAAATGGTAATTATTTTGAAATGTACCACTATTTTGAAAATCAACAACAAATGGGATATTTATTTTTTACTTTCATGAACTTCACCCTTCTGTTAGATGTGTCTGGTGCTTGATGCTGCTGACGAAGTGGGATGGAGTCAAATAAAAGCTCCTGTCATAGTTCTCATTGAAACTATCATGGCTAGCACTCCACAGAAAAAATATTAAAATATACTGATCTGGAAAAATGAAAAATTTCAGCAATGGCATTTTCATCTTTCCGATACTTCATCACAGTAGAGAGAAAAATCCACTTAAAATCCGCTTTCTGCCTCCTGCAGAATTACGGGCTTTGTAGTTTAGTGGCCCCCAGTGGCGCAGTGGGTTAAAGCGCTGAGCTGCTGAGCTTGTTGACCGAAAGGTTGCAGGTTCGAATCCGGGGAACAGCGTGAGCTTCCGCTGTCAGCCCCAGCTTCTACCAAGCTAGCAGCTCAAAAACATGTAAATGTGAGTAGATCAATAGGTACCGCTCCAACAGGAAGGTAACGGCACTCCATGCAGTCATGCTGGCCACATGACCTTGAATGTGTCTACAGACAAAGCCGGCTCTTCAGCTTAGAAATGGAGATGAGCACCACACCCCAAAGTTGGACACGACTGGACTCAATGTCAGGGGAAAACCTTTACCTTTACGTTTAGATTAGTGAGGCTAAACTACAAACCCCAGAATTCTGCAGGAGGTAGAAACCAGACTTTAAGTGATGTTTTTTTCTAGTGTGATGAGGCAGACCTCATATTCCCATGTCAATTCTAATTTATCTTCTTTTCTCTATTGTTTTGGACCCTTTCTCCATTTTTATAAGAACCTTGCTGATCTTGTAGTTTTTCAAAACAAATTACAGCATGACACCCCCCCCCCTTTATCTGCAGAGCATATATTCCATGATCCCCAGTGAATATGTGAGTCATGAAAGTAAAAGATACTCCAGAAGACAGGAGCAGAATTCAAAATGATCTTAACAGATTAGAGAGATGGGCCCAAACTAACAAAATGAAGTTAAACAGGTAGGTACTAATTAAAATACTCCACTTAGGCGGAAAAAATGAAATGCAAAGATACAGAATGGGGAACTCCTAGCTCAACAGCAGTATATGTGAAAAAGATCTTGAAGTCCTTGTGGACCACAAGTTAAACATGAGCCAACAATCTCATGCAGCGGCCAATGGGATTTTGGCATGCATAAATAGGAGTATAGCGTCTAGATCCAGGGAAGATCCTTGGTTAGACCACATCTGGAATATTGTGTCCAATTCTGAGCACCACAATTGAAGAGAGATATTGACAAGCTGGAATGTGTTCAGAGGAGGGTGACTAAAATGATCAAGGGTCTGGAGAACAAGCCCTATGAGGAGCGGCTTAAAGAGCTGGGCATGTTTAGCCTGCAGAAGAGAAGGTTGAGAGGAGACATGATAGCCATGTATAAATATGTGAGGGGGAAGTCATAGGGAGGAGGGAGCAAGCTTGTTTTCTGCAGCCCTGGAGACTAGGACATGGAGCAATGGCTTCAAACAACAGGAAAGGAGATTCCACCTGAACATTAGGAAGAACTTCCTAACTATGAGAGCTGTTCAGCAGTGGAACTCTCTGCCCCATAGTGTGGTGGAGGCTCCTTCTATGGAGGCTTTTAAACAGAAGTTGGATGGCCATGTGTTGGGGGTGCTATGAATCCGATTGTCCTGCTTCTTGGCAGGGGGTTGGACTGGATGGCCTATGAGGTCTCTTCCAACTCTATGGTTCTTTGATTCTATGGAGCTCTGGATCATTGCATACTCTATATTTAGATTATACTTGGTCTGAAAATATACTATAGAATTTCACTGGAAATTTCACCATCACACAGGGGAAATGTCATCCAATCGGGGTAGAAGTGTGCTGACTCCATTGGAGCCACCACAACATGGAAGCCTTCCCATGTTGACAAGAAAGCATCCCATTATGCTTCCACGCTGACCAATTCCATTAGTTGAGAAGTGTTGTGTGATGTGTTACGTGCCCATCTATTCCTCAACTGGGGCAGAAACGTCCTAGGATGCTAAAAATTCCTCATGTAATGAGGTCCCCAGAGAGGCCTTCAAACACTTCTTGGGGTGACAATATTTTGAGGCGGTATGGGTAAGTGAAACCATGGACATTTAATCCATAGATAAGGAGATTGCACTGTACAGCTCACAGTCCTTGAAAGTTACCATCCTAGCACTTTGTAAAGCACTTGGCTAATTGATCTACAAAGGAACCAGCGATGATGCAAAGTTCACTGTAAGGTGCCACCTGAAATGTGCTTGAAATCCAGCTCAGGTTTGTTGCAAAGTGCTTTCTTTTGATCTGCCAAGCTCTGCTCTTAATAAGCCTTGTTGAAACCAAGTTGATAGATCAAAGTAGAACTTTTTACAAGGCAGCAGCCATTTTGCAAATCTATCAGGTTGAAATTCTCTGATCAAAAGTTCAAGAATGTAACCTTCTAAGGGAAACCTGGCAGAGGATTTCCAAAGGAAGGAAAAGAATAAGACTGAAAGCATGAACACAATACGTATCTATCCCACAAAGCTTTTAACATAATTTAAGAATATGATCTGAATGAATGAAATCATTAATTATATGCAGATGTGAGATGGCTCACGTAACTCTAACCGACATCACCAAAGGCTGTGAGAGAACAATAAAGGCATACGGATTTCAGTGCCATGTAGCAAAAACCAAAATCTCCAAACTTTCTTGTTGAATTTTTAAAAATTGACAGGTTATTCATGAAGAATGCACTTATAGCATCCTAAATCTCGTCTTTCTTCTCCAGTACTGTGGATATTCCATATAGATGTACGGATCAGTATTTACCTGATGGTACCTTTGCTAACTGGTTACCTTTCATGATGGAAGCAAGATATATATGGAATGCCCCACTATTATATCTTGAAGTTCTTAGAGGCAACCCCCAGTTTGTCTAAAAAACAGGAATTGTTTGCAAAATGTGGAAAAGTTAACTCTTATGAGTACAACTCTCAGGATCCCCCACAGCAAACAGGACTAGATACTTCTGGAAGTGCCAATGTACTTCTTCAAACTGTACCATCACTCATAAAAACACTGAGAAACACAGCAAAAGAGACTTTAAAAGCCAAAACAAAAACAAAAAACATTACAACGCATGCACATAACCACATAAATAGACATATACATGCACACACATATACACACTATATATATCTCACATAGTCCTAAAAGCTTGGGAAGTGTTTGACTTGTGATTTTGTGATACAAAATCCAGGATATATATCTCATTTGCTGTGTCACACAGTGTTTTTGTATCAGTAAAATAATAATAAACTTTTTTTTATCCCACCCTATCTCCCTGTGGGGCTCATTGCAGATTACAATGAAAAAATGGCAAACATTCAATGACTACAAAACATTAAAAAACAAAAACAAATCCTAAACAATAAAATAACCAACATCAAGATGTACTTTTAAAACAACTCTAAGATAGCAAAAATGAAAATTTAGGCAAACAAATAAAACATTAGTATATGTTTAACTAATGAATCTAATAATAATAATCAAAATGCGAAAAGTGTAAGGCAGTTTGCAGCAAACCAACAGGGCTGAGGTAGATCTTCATTATTCCCACCAGCCACACTTGAAACGGCAGTGGGACCAAGAGAAGGGCCTCCTCTGCGGACTGCAGCACCCGTGCTGGTTTGTATGCGGAGATGCGGTTTTGCTAATCCAATCATTAAAACTATGTTTTGAGGACTACATCCTCAGAAACTACAAGCCAGTGGTCCTGTTTCTAATTGACCTCTGGATAATAGCACTCCACAAAGACCTCTGATGTACAGTTCTCCCTCTCAAGAATAATTTATGTCAAATGTGTGGCATAATACCTTTAATTGAAAGAATGTGAAGTTGGTTTTAACTATGATTTTAGAAAGAAAAACAGTAGTAGCTGATGATCTTTCACAGTTCATTCTTACTCCACACTTTATTCTCTTAATCCATCTCTGGTCAGCCAAGATTTCCCCTACCCAAGGTGCATTTTTCAACGCTATTATTTCTATAATAATTTACTAATCTGTGAAGAGAAAAGCAGATGTTTTTCATAATTCCGACAGCAAGGGTGGCAGAATGCTTAAGAGTGAAAGGGAGTAAATTAAAGACATTATTTTTCAATTAAGGAAAATTGGTAAATTGATTTAAATGAGTAAAAGGTCTGATTAACTTAAAGTTAATTATTGAACTTAAAAAGCTTAGAAATATCTTGATTGGGAAGAAATAACTGGTTTTACTTTTGGTTTTGTTGTTTTGTTTTTTGGTGGTGTTTTTTTTTAAGCCACATCTATTTTATTTATTTATTTATTTATTTATTTATTTATTTAATTGTTCGAACTTATATACCGCCACTTACAATCCTCTCCATTGGCGCTCCCTTGATGTGGGGAGGGCCTAGTCAGGGATTATGCAGTTTTCCAAAATATAAATGTGGTAAAACAAAATGCAGCAGCTCCTTGTCCAGAAGTGTTCATTTATAGCACAACTTACAATCCATACAGGAGAAAATCCATTCCACACAGGCGAGCCATCCACAAAGGTGATGTGGGGGAGAGGATACAAAATGGAAAGGAGTATTTAAGCATAACAATTAGACCCCCACCTTTCCCAGGAATCTAATTGTTGAGCACCTCTGCTGCAACTCGTTACAACCAAAATCAACATTACTGAGAACACTTAAAGGTACAAATATAATTTTGTAATATAAAACTTTCAACATACCCAATGAAGTTGTGAGCTATGCTGGCGGTGGCATAATAGCCACTGCCGAAGGGTCTGACAAAGAGTGTCAAAGGGCAGGATGGGCTCTCTAGCCTTTTGGCAACCATCCTAAGAGAAGGAAAACTCTGATTTCAAACCCGGGCAGATGGTGCTCGTCTAACCCTGTAAGTTCAACCATCTAGAGAAGGAAACTCAAATCAAACCTATGACCCGAGGACCTCGCTGCCACCATCCCAGCTTGCTAGGCCCCGGCAGACGAACCTTTAGTTTAAAGGGTGAGGCCAGTTCTGTGCACGCTGCGCTCCACCAGAAAAATCCATTGCACAGGCCCGGGAGGACACATCCAACTTCCGAAAAAGTCCTGTAGCGATAGGCGAGGGACGAAATGAAAGCTGGCTATGGAAAGCTGAAAGGAAAGCTGGCTATGGCTCTGGAACCTTTATATTGTGTAGCAGTCTAATTATATGGAGAAAGGTTTTCAGCCATTCCAGAAATTGTCGTTAGACTGAACGTGTCAGAAGAAGACTAATCAATAATATAAGGACCAAAATCCACAGGGCTTTTTATAAAATAGAATAGC
This sequence comes from Anolis apletophallus, assembly GCA_030556195.1. Lineage (NCBI taxonomy): Eukaryota > Metazoa > Chordata > Lepidosauria > Squamata > Anolidae > Anolis > Anolis apletophallus. The sequence goes on from JARBWK010000008.1 coordinate 112,688,605, forward strand.
CAAAAACCTCTTTGAATAATAAAATGTAACCATTAATATGCATGTGAAGACCTGTTTAATCTTTTCCCTATGTGTGGCTCTGATTGACCATTTGAGAGAGATCATAGAAGTATTTGAAGGAGAGGAAGGGAGGGAGAAAAAAAAGCTAAAAGTATGACTCTCCCAAGTCCCGAAACACTGCCCCCCCCCACTTTCCCAACTCAGAGTCAACAACAACAACAACAAAACTTTATTGCGGTCACTGACCAGCACAAAGCGGGCACAAGTGCCCTGAGAAGGGAAGGACAACTCCCCAGTAAGTAGTTATTTAAAATTAGATTAGAAATCAGTATAAAATATATTTTAAAAGACAGGATATTGTAACAGGTATGGAACCGAAGGGGGAGGGGAGAGATTGATGAGAGAAGTCGAAAACACTGGTGGGGGGGCACTAAAGGGGAAGGGAGGGGCACACGCGAGTCTAGTAGCATTTCAGCTGTAACATGCTGCTCTAACTGCATTCCCAGCCCGTCTGATTTTAAGAGCAGCAGCACATAACTTAGCAACACTGTAAGTTATTGTAGTGTTATAGAGTCCTAAAGCAGCAGGGTGGAATGATATTTTTCACTGCTCCCCGGGTATTTTAAAAGCCATGGTCTAATGAGATTGGATCTAAGATCTCTGTAGAACATGCATTGAAGAAGCACGTGCTCAGTTGTTTCCACATGTCCAGACTCACAGGGGCATAGTCTCTGCTTGAAGGGGGTCTTCTGATACCTCCCCTCCAATACAGCCAATGGGAAGGCATGGCGACTTGCCAGGGTTAAAGCCCTTTGGTATTTGGGCACCTCCAGGTCCATTAGGTATGTCATGGGGGCAGTGAGGTATTTAGTGGCTTCCCTAACAATGAAGGCTGGGGAACAGGCTAGGTCAGATTGGCGCTCTATGTCCAGGATCCGTTGCTTAATGAGATCTTTGGCTTGGTCCCATCTCATGCCTAGCGTTGCGATCTTTGCTGCTACTGTTTTAATCCATGTGGACTGGAAGTCGTCTCTCATGATTAGGGGGGCAAGACTACATGGGAAGAAGGATAGGTGTAGCCAGTAAACTCAGAGTCAGTTCGACTAAATAAAAAGAATCAGAAAAATAAAGGAAAATGAAGGTAAATCAAAAAGTTTAAACTGTGATGCTTGAATAGGGAAGGAGGAGCAGAGATCGGCTGCCATGTGGTCCCATTTCAGACAGGAATCCATGTGGGCTGGGTCCTTGCCGTTATGGGCACCCAAACAAACTGAAGAAGGCAGATTGGCCAAAGAAAAAAGCTAAAAACGGATCTGTACTCAAGCCTAATGATTACTGCAGCCTTATGGGGTTTCTGCAAAAAAGCAGTTCTCCAACATGAGAGGGAATTTCAGTCAGGAGCCCAGACAGGCCTTTATCCCAGGACCATCCATGTTTTAAAAATGCAGTTGGTCCTGGGGGTCTGTTTACACACATCCCAGAAAGTGGTGTCCCTTTCTGGAAGCCCTTCCCCCCTCCCCCAAAGCTGTTTAAAAACTTACCCAGCCTCCAGTACAGTGTTTCAGCAGCTCTCCTGGTGCGTAGAAATGATGTGCCAGGACAGCGGGGAGGGAGGAGCTATTTTCTCCCCCCACACCCACTCCCCGGTGCATCATTTCTATGCACTGCGAGAGCTGCTGAAACACTGTACTGGTGGCTGGGTAAGTTTTCTTTACTTTTAAAAGGGGGTTGGGGGCTTTGGGGGAGGGGTGAGTTTTCCTGGTTTGTGGCAAATTAATTCAGGATTGTCCGGCAAGTTGACTGGACAGCCCCCTTGTTATTGTGGAAGTTTTCGCAATAAAGGGGCTGTCTAGATCCGCCCCAAAAAACTTGTCTTCTGTCATTGGCACTAAAAAAAATGCTAAGAATTTATGTTAAATTCCGGCATTAATTAAACCTTACTCTCCGCTGAAGTTCCACCTCATAAAACTGAACAGCGGCACTTCTCTGAAAGATTAACCTTCATTGAGTTGAGAAAGTACTTCAAGAAAGTACCGAGGCGTTCCGACATGCACGGGCTCTGAACCCCTTAGCAACCATGTTGGAAACGTAGCAACAATAAGCAATTTGGCTGAAAAATCCCATAGTATTGTCAAAATATAGCTGCATCAGCTTTCCCCCTTTTTTTGGTCAAGTCATTTGTGTTCAGCGTGAGTGTATGTGAGTGTGCGTGTAAAGTAAGCTGCTGGGAGAAGGAGGAAAATCAGATTGCTCATCTAATATAGACTGACAAAGCTTTTGTAGAATTCAAAAACAGCTGCTGAGAGATAATCTTGAAGATGGTTTGATGACGGGAGATAAAATGCCTGTGGGAAGTGCATGAATTTAAATATATATATTTTAAAGGGAAGCCTACATGTAAGCTTTCAGTTCATTTTTTTCCAAGGGAATCAGAGATGAAAACTGGGGGTTGGTTCCAAATGCAATATTAATTAGAATAGACCTATTGGAAAACGTGGGCTTTAAGTTAGTGATGAATAATTTAAGTCCCATGGATTTCAGTGGGCTAACTCTTGATTTCAGCAGGAACCAGCATAGTGTTTATAAAAACGTCGAAGTATAAACTCAGTCGAAAAAAGAGGAATGTCCTGATCCCTCTGTAACCACAACTAAATAATAGACTGTAGCATTATTTATCCTTTATTATCAAAGATGGCCCTACCATGAGCTAGGATGAGGTTGTCACTCCAAGAACTAGGGCAGGGGTGCTCATTAGGTAGATTGCGATCTACTGGTAGATCGCGTAGGGCGTCCTGGTAGATCGCAGGCAGGGCGGGAGGAAGGCTCAGTCCCGCCGTGCAGGCTCCCGACGCGGGCCAGTCAGCGTGGCGGTGGCGTGACCGACGTCGCTATGGCCCATATGGGAACCTATTGCTGTTGTTGTTGCTATTATTATTATTAGTATCAGAGGCTGAATGAATAATATCATCATCATCATTATGAATTTAGGGGCTTATTAAACTCACATTTAGTTGACTTCAGTCTTAAAATATATTATATGGCTCTCACTGAAATAAATTTCCAAATATTTTGCTTTTATGGCTCTCTGAGTAGTGGGTAGGTAGATCATTTTAACTTGGTTGTTTTATAAGTAGCTCACATGCTGAAAAAGTGTGAGCACCCCTGAACTAGAGTTTAGGACAGTAAAGATGTGGGAAATAATACAAATCGACAAATTAACAATGTTGTTGAAAAATAAGTTATTGAGAACTTTTTCAGAAAAAAGGGAAACCATTTTATCAATACATATTGGAGGAAAAGGTAAAGACTTTATGTATAGGTTTGGAGACAGAAAACGTTGGGATATTTACTTCTAAATGTTAAAACAACCAGAAGTAAACAATTTGCTGGATATAGTGGAAGAAAAATGTTAATTTATAGAGAAACTGGCAAAACAGAAGCAGGAAATCCACTTTTAAAACTATATACATTGACGGTTTGAGAGCTTTACATAGAAATGTATGCATATTGGGCTGTCATCATCTAAGTATGTCTTTGTTCATGCATTTGTAAATATTCTTCCTTTTCTTTTTGTATGTTTTAAATTGTTAAAATGTTTAACTAAAATATTGGGGGTGGAGAGGAATCCAAAAAAAGAAGTAGATTTTAGGCCCCTCATGTGCAATAAAGTAGGAGATAGTTGTATAGATAGATGCGTTTGAACTGTGATGTTGGATGAAATTTCTGGGAGTGCCTTGGATCGCAAGAGGATCCAACCAGTCCATACTCCAGGAAATAAAGCCTGACTGCTCACTGGAGGGAAAGATGAAGTACTTTGGCCACATAATGAGAAGACAGGAATGCTTAGAGAAGACAATGATGCTGGGGAAAATGGAAGTAAAAAAGAAGAGGGGCTGACCAAGGGCAAGATGGACGGATGTTTTCCTTGAAGTGACTGGCTTGACCTTGAAGGAGCTGGGGGTGGCAATGGCCAACAGTTAGCTCTGACATGGGCTGGAACATGAGGTCACGAAGTGTTGGACGTTACTGAATGAATAAACAACAAAGTTGGATAGTAGTCCATTGGGAAAATCTTCCCAAAACTCACTGAAATAAATCAGATATTTGCGACGAAAATTTTGGGTTGAGCCTTGTGTTAATCTGTGTGGGAAAGATGCATTTGGATTTTTCACATCAAGCATCAAAATAACATAGACTCGGGTTGTATGGATGAACTGGCTGTATTCATCCCTTTTCGTACATGAGCTGAATAGAGATATATAGGATGGATTGCGCTTAAGCATGTATTTTGTACAAATGCCTCAGGTCACCTTAAATGTGTAGTCTAATCATTTTGGGAATGAGATGCGTAAGTAGGGCAGTGAAAAAAATAACAGCAAAAGGGCAATTATATAAATTGGAGAATGTATAAACTAGGTTTTAGTCTAGATTAGGACCAAACTCACCAGCATAAGCTAGCAGCTCTTAACTGACAATATCTATGAACTATGAGAGCTCAATTTCAACCTTTTGGGATATGACAATCCCATCTAAAATATAGGTAACTACCAAGTGATACTGCCATAGGGAAGGTGGCAAAGCAGTTTCAAGAATTCAAGAATCTAGTTTCAGCCCAAGGACATGGTTTTCCTCAGCCCTGTTTTGGGGTGCATCTACACCAGTGGTTCCCAAAGTGGGCAGTACCGCCCCCTGGTGGGCAGTGGGATGATCCAAGGGGGCGCTGGGAGGCTCAGGAGAATTTGGGGGGCGGTGGTGTGAGCCAGGCAACAGGCTCCCCGCAGGGTCCGCCCCTGCCTCCGAGGGAAGCGCGAGCGGCTCCGCCCCTCCTTGCTTTTCCTTTCAAACTTGGGCCCTCCAGGTGGTTTGGACTTCAACTCCCACCATTCCTAACCGCCTCAGGCCCTTTCCAAAGCCCTAGAGTATTTTCTGTTGGTCATGGGAGTTTGTGTGCCAAGTTTAGCTCAATTCCATTGTTGGTGGAGTTGAAAATGCTCTTTGATTGTAGGCGAACTGTAAATCCCAGCAGTTACAACCCCCAAATGACAAAATCAATCCCCCCTCCAACTCTACCAGTATTCAAATTTGGGTATATTATTTGTGCCAAATTTGGTCCAGATCCATGGTTTTTTGGGTTCAGAGTGCTCTCCAAAAAACACTCTGAACCCATAAATCTACCATAAATCACTGTCAATTCCTCCCAACCTTCTCCCATATTTTCTATTGGTCATGGGGGTACTGTGTGCCAAGTTTGGTCCAGATCTGTCATTCATGGGTTCTCGGCTGTGGAAGTCCGAGCTGAATTGTTCGAAGGTACTGCAAATCCCATCATCCGTTGTCCATACTCCCCCAAACATATTATTTTTTGATTAATCACTATGCTTTAATTATGTTCGATTTGTAACAGTGAAAATACATCCTGCATATTAGATATTTGCATTAAAATTTGTAGGAGTAGCAAAATTATTTATGAAGTAGCAATGAAAATATGGTTGGGGGTCACCACGGCATGAGGAACCTTATTTAGGGGTCATGGCATTAGAAAGGTTGAGAACCACTGCATTAATACATATATCTTTCTGTTTAATTGCTATTAAAAATTTAAAAAATAATGTATAGGGGGGCGCTGAGTAAAATCTTTTCTGGAAATGGGGCGGTAGGCCAAAAAGGTTTGGGAACCACTGATTTACACTGTAGAATTAATGCAGTTTGATATCATTTTAATGCCAATGGCTCAATACTACATTGCAGTTTTACTTACAGTGTTGTCATCTCTCTACAGGGTACTTGCCTCCTCGCCAAGCTATAATCCCCATAATTCCATAGTATCAAACCATTAAAATGGTGTCAAACTGCATTAACTCTATAGTGTAGATGCACGCTTAATCACAGAAGGTGAAACTCTGTAATCTAAATCTCTGCAGTATTTCTCCTAGCATTCTAAAACCAACAAGATTCAATCCCTTTCACCCACCTACATCAAGCTGTTCCCAGAAGGTTGGAGAATTTTAAAGCTCTACGTTGCCAGCAAATTTAAGAGACAGGAAAAAATTTACAGCCAATTTTATGGTAAATTATTTATGGAGAGAACATTTTCTGTGCCACCCCACAGGACTAATTAAATCCTCCAATTAATGCCTCATTTAAATGATGATTATGGCTGTTATCATTTCAGCATTGATTTCTGTCCTCATCTTCATGTCTTTCTTCTTTTAAAACCCTGTCTCTCCCATTGCCTTCCTGCATCACTTGCTTACCGCAGGAGTTGATTGTTCTGAACTCAAATTTGTCAACATGAAAGAGCCTCTGTGGGGTGTATCTCTCTTTCTATGTAGATGTGTGTTTCCAAAAGATAAAACAGAGCAACCCTAGCATTTTATTTTCAGCGTGCGGAATGATTTCTCTGCCAACTCAAATCTTGGAATGTATATGAGATGTGTGTGTTCATATAATGTTAGTGCAGAACAGCTAGGGATTTGGACTGCATTAAGACACGAGAAATAGCATTATTCAAAACAGTTACCATAGGTCCCGTAAGACACCCATGAAAATCCCCTAAGGGGTTACAGCTACTTTAGACCTATTGACAGTGATCATGGCCAGAGATTCGAATTACAAGTGTGAAAACTGGACTCTTGTATTTTTTTAATTTTAAAAATAAATTTTATTATAGACACACAAAAGCAACATATACCAGTACGTAAACATATACATAAACACAGCACCGACGTTTTAGCCTTAGGGTTACACAGGGGTAGGGTGGGGAAAGGTTGTCAGTGAGGAAGCACAAGACATGTGAATAAGACATAAAAAGAGATTAAAAACAGTTTAACTTCACGTTATGCTACAAGAATTATGTGATCAAATATTTACTTTGATTACAGTTTCTAATGTTTAAATCCATAGACCTTTCATATTGACATTTTTCTTATTTTTTATGTAAGTCACTAGCGGTTTCCAAGTTTCATTGAATTTTTTTGATGTGTTATTTCTTAATAGAGTTATTAATCTGTACATTTCCAAAATTTCTAAGATTTTGTAGAGCCATTCTTCTTCGCTCAGTAATTCCTTTATTTTCCAATATCTTGCCAATGTAATCCTCGCTGCTGCTGGATTACATTTTCCGTTTCTTTTCCTTTTTTTAATTTCTGCAATATTTAAAAGTTACAGTTCAGGTTTTAAAGTGAAGTTAATTTGAAGTATTTCTTGTGTTGTTTTATGAACCATTTTCCAAAAAAAATTTCACTACTTCACATGACCACCATTGGTGGAAAAAGGTCCCTTTATTTTTCTGACATTTCCAGCAATTTGATTCATCATTTTAATATATTTTTGCTAGTTGGGCCAGAGTAATATACCATCTATACATCACTTTTAATATATTTTATTTTAAACAGTGCGCATATGTGTATTTTAGTTTCGAACTCTACATTCTCTCCTAATCTTCTAATGGAATGTTGTATCCAATATTTGCAGTCCGTTTTTTCCATATATTCTTTTAATGGCCTTTTATCATATTTATTCACTAATATGAATTTGTATAGTTTACCTACTGGTTTTTTTTTTACGAATGAAGAAGTATTTTTCTCCCCCATTAATTGTCTCTTCCCATCCTATTTTATTGTCTTCTTTGAATCTCATTTTTATCTGATTATATTGATACCAGTTTATATTCCATATTGTTAATTCATCTTGTTTTTTCAAGCATATATTATTTTCTTCCTTTTTAGTAAATATTTATAGATAGCCCAATTCTCTTTATTACTCCTGTATTTTAAGGGTTGTGTCGAAGAGAGAATTTCAACAAGTGTTACATGAAACCACATTGAGTGACAAACAACAATTACTGATATTCCCTCTTCTCAAAAGGCACCAGATCCTATTTGATCTTGGAAACTAAGCAGAGTCAGCTCCCACGCAGGCTTCCCTTCCCAGTGTGAACTTTAAGGAGGCTTCTTCTTAGCTGCTGTTTCTACCCTAGAGGAGGTGCTCGGTTGCAAGCACTGGCAGACACACACTTTATGGGCCTGCATGCCACACATGCACACTCTTTCCAATGCAAAGAGGCAAGTTCTGCTTCTTACTCTAGAGCAGTGGTTCCCAAACATTTTGGGCCTACCTCCCCCTTTCCAGAAAAAAAATTACTCACCACCCCCTTAGATTTTTTTAAAAAATTTAATAGCAATTAAACAGATATGTATTAATGCAGTGGTTCTCAACCTTTCTAATTCCATGACCCCTAAATAAGGTTCCCCATGTTTGGTGGCCCCCAACCATATTTTTGTTGCTACTTCATAAATAATTTTGCTACTCTTACGAATTCTAATCCAAATATCTAATATGCAGGTCAAAGCGAAGAGGGCGGGGCCAAAGAAGAGGGCCGTGCAACCCATCCTAAATGGCTAATCATTCACCGCCCCCTTAAAGGGGTTCACTGCCCTCCCAAATTCCCCTGAGCCTCCCACCGCCCCTTTGGATCACCTCACCGCCCACCAGGGGGCGGTACCGCCCACTTTGAGAATCAGTGCTCTAGAGTAAGAGATACTCGGCCGCAGGCACTGGCAAACATGTGTGCTTTCTGGGCCTGCACACCACACATGCACTCTCTTTCCAAGGCAAGTTCTGCGAGGCACTCGGCTGCAGGCACTGGTGCTTTTTCTCCCAGGCTACACTACGCCAGCCAACAACACATTCTCCAAGGCATTTTAAGGATGCTTCCCACTTACAGGTAAGGAAGAGTGATGACCTCCTGAAAGAGGAGAGAAGTTTTCAGGGCATGCGGGTTTACTTTTTGTTTGCTGGGGGATTACTAAAAAAGATTAAACCGGCTCCTTTGTGTGCCGAAAATCAGACCAGGAGTCAGGACCCGCTCCCACTTGCTTTTGTGCCAAGCTGATTTCCGTACTGGGAGGGGCCTTCCTGTTTCGTGCTCCCAAAGTACCGAAAGAAGTGAAAGAAACGCGGTAAACGAATTCCATACACAACTGTATTGTAGACTGCATTTCAGAGGAATACCTAGAAAAACCACCTCTGAGTACCCTTTGCCTGAGAAAACCCTATAAAATTAATGGGATCGCCATAGCTTGATTAAGAACATAAAGGCACAAGCACACACATGCCACCATTAATGATATAGGAGGCACCTACAGTTTCCAATCTGACAATCTTACCTGTAATAATATACATCTGGTCTCAAAGGTGAATGGAGATATTTCTGTTTCCTGGCACATAGAATTTGCAGCCATGATATTGAAGATGATACCCTTCACAAATCCCCCTCCCCAACTGGATAGTATTTTTTTTAAAACAAAACAACAACAGCATAACATTTTAAGTGTGGAGAATCTGCTTCCTCATGCTTGGGAATCACATTGAGGATCTTAATTTTTGAACACTGAGACTCATCAATGGGACCGATTTTAATGCCTTGTGTATTATCATAAATTATGTTTTGTACATTGTCGTGCATTTTGGATCACTTCAGTGAAGGCTTGTTGTCTATCTTTTTGAAATTTGTCATTGATGACTCGCTCAACACAGTCTTTCTTCAATGTATTAGTAGTCTTTTCAGAAGAGAAGGAGTCAGTTGTTGTCACATCTCAAAGGCCTCAGGCGTCACTTTTGCTTGAGCAAAGTTCCAGCCAAGGTAACCAGAGTATAATTTCCAAACCAGCTTGCTTTGCTTTTAAACCCTGCTTGGGCCTCCCGTGCCTTTCCCGTGAGAAGACAAGGGATGCAAGCATAACATAGGCCTCTCAAGGTTGTACCATCTCACCTCCCTGATAGTGGAAGCGGGCCGCGGGAGTAGAGAGCTTGACTCCCCAGCCCAGATGGTACTCGCTAACGAGCACTGCATTTCAAGAGTACTGAGTTCACAAAACATACAGGAGATCATCAATCTTAGCTTTTGACGTGCGACGCAACCAAGGAACACTATAAAGGCCCTGTGGACCCCCATGCCGGTGTCTTGTACCAACAACGCGTTTGGGAGAAGATCCTGTGGGTTAGGCCAGTCGGGCCTTTCATCAAGCCTTGCCAGCCGGCCTGCTCCGGGCTGACTTGTTCCCGTGTCATCTTTGTTCCTGTTCGTCGTCGAGACCCTGTGATTGATCCTGAAAGACTTTATTACCTTTTAAACTCTTTGCCTTTAAGCAACGCGTCCCAGCCTCACTTGCTTCGGCTGGGATTCCAAGAGACTCTTTGCATCTGGCTTGTGTTCCCGTTTACCTGCTGTGCTCCTTTGCTGTGGAGCACTCACACCCCTGCTGAATCCTGTTCTGGCTGCTAGTTGGAGTCACTATAAAGATTGCCTCCAACCTCTTTCCTATACCTACCTATTCTCAATAAAACCCATTGTACCATAGCTGCTGTGTGGTTTATCCAGGGGGGTCAGGTTGCCAAGGCCTCAGAGGGCGATAGTTGTGCTAGTTATGCCTGTACCTTGGGAAGTCAGACTTGGCCACAGTGGTCCATGCTCTTGTTACATCAAGAATAGACTACTGCTATGTAGTCTATGTGAAGTTGCCTTTGAAGACTGTTCGGAAACTTCAAGTGGTCCAACGGGCGGCAGCCAGATTTCTATCTGGGGCAGTGTGCAGGGAGCACACAACTCCCTTGTTACTCCAGCTCCAAGGCTCAGAGCAGCCTCCTCCCTCCTGATATTCTGGAAGAAAGTAAAAACATGTTTACATGACCAAGTTTTCGGAAAGCAAAGCTCATAGTGCAATAAGATAATAAGGAATAGTGAACAGACCAATGGAATGTGTCGTGATGTAGATGCCAATTAAAGCCAAACCCAAGAGTAAAAAGGGATAACAAAGAGTTTATTGTACAAGAAATGGAAATGGAACTAACAAAAAACTAGCCTAACTGGCCAAAATCTAAAAATTACAGAAGGAATGATCAAAAGCAAACAAAAAACGTCATCTGCGACATCCTCAGAGGGTTGAGCCAATAGCATAGTCGATAACCAGTCCAGAGTCATGGGCAGGAGAAAGACAGAGAAACGAGGAGACAATCCAAGGTCCACAGGAGAGAAAGTTCAGCGGAGTTCAAACCCCACCACAAGGAACACACAGCTGTAGGAGTAAACTGGATCAGGAACACGATGTAAGGTATCAGGATACAACACAGGATACCAAGAACAACTCCTTGCTCACTGCAAGGAAACTCCCAAAAAGCCCACATTAAATAGACCTAGAGATCAGACTCGCCCGAAGAGGACAACTCCCCCTGATTAGGTGATGCAGCTGCTTCTCTCTCTGCAGCTGAAACCCTTTGTGAGTCCCTCCAAGATCCCCAGCGTCTTTCAAAACTTAGCGTATTCCAATCATTCCCTGAAGTTTCAGAGGGCCATTCATTATCACTATCAAACCCCAGAAAAGTATCACTACTGGTGGCTGCATAACACACATCCTGAATTTCCTTTACTTGAGTCCAGTCCAACTCAGTATCACTGTCTTCTGACAATCCTTCCCCATCCCTGGAAAACCCCTCAAAGGACTCAGAGTCAGTAGGAGCCATAAGTATTTGCCGTACTCTCTTCCTTTGTGCCAAACTTTCCCTGCTGGAAGTACTTGCAGTCCTCTTTCTGCCTGCTCCAGCGTTTAGGTTACTCTCAGCCCCACCCAGTTCCATACTTCACCCAGACAACATCGTAAGAGCATTATACATAACATGAAGGATTTATTATTTCTAATATCATTTGACAATGACCCCTGGTATATGATGCTGTGTGAAAAGCAACATAATACCCTGCAACACTTCAGAACATGTGTGGCCAAATAATATCAAAGTGGAAAACATTATAAATGTGGAAGAACACACAAGCTTGGAAAGGTTACAGCGGTATGATTTTGTCTTAGGCTAATAATGGAAAGGGCAAGATTCTCCTTCTCTTTTGCATTATATTCCGTTTGCAGCCATTGAATTTAAGGTGAGGACAAAGAGGAAAAATGGGAAAAGCAGACAGAAACTGAGTCATTTTAAAAGCAGCTGGAAAAATTAGAGTGACAAAAGATTGAGGCTGTCCCTTCCAAACTAGAATAGTTGGAGAGTATACACAGGGGCGGTCTAAGGTAATTTCGCATGGTAGGCGAAAATTATTGTGGCACCCCAAACATTATTTTTGCGCCCCCCCCAAATATTTTTCTTGGTACCTTGCGCGCGCTCCTTCCGTTCCTCCCATGCGCCGCCGCTCCTTGCCCCGTACAATTCGAAGGCTCTCCCGCCCTCTGCAACGCCCCGTGGGTGGGGCCAGCAGCGGGCACCAGGAAGCGCTAGGAGAGGCCTTATCTCCGTGCGCATGCGCTGTGCCTACGGAGCTCTCTAGAGCTCCATTGGCACAGCGCTTTCTGGCGCCGCCGTCCGTGCTGCTGCTGCTGCTGCCTCGCCCTCCGCACGCATGCACTGTGCCTACGGAACTCAAGAGAGCTCCGTAGACACAGCGCATGTGCGCGGGAGGGCGACGCGCACGTGCGCTGTCCCTACGGAGCTCTCTTGAGCTCCGTGAAGAGAGCACACACGCGTCGCCCTCCGCACGCATGCGCTGTGCCTACGGAACTCAAGAGAGCTCCGTAGGGCGCATGTGCGCGGGAGGGGACGGCGCAGCGCTGTCCCTACGGAGCCTCTTGAGCTCTGTAGACACAGCGCACGCAAGATATCACTTCCGCGCACAAGACGCTGTACCTATGGAACTCAAGAGAGCTCCGTAGGCAAAGCGCACGCGCGCGGAGGGCAACACAGCAGCAGCAGGGACGGTGACGCGGCGTCGTCCCACGATGGCGCCCCACCCTGCCGCGTCCAAGATGGCGCCCTACGCGGTTCCGTAGGCCGCATAATTGCTAGGACCGCCCCTGAGTATACACCATTTATGTTGTGCATGCTTTACAAGTGAGTATTTGGCATTATGAGTATTTGGCATCACTCGTTGTCATTCATAGTATATTGCAAAGGTTCTGATTAAATTGTCTCAATGTCTCTGTCTCATTTCTTTTATCTATTCTTTTAAAATTGGAAAAATATTTCTTTAAGCAAGAAAAGACAGCTGCACAAACCCTTTTGACTGGGAACACTAGGAAACCCTCTCTAGAGTACCTAGAGAGACTGTGACTTGCCTAAAACTCCTCATAGATGCCTTGTGTTTATATTCGTCTTTGACTTCAGCCACTTTGAATTTTTTTCTCTTTGAACCTTGTAATCTCAGCGTATCAGCACATCAAAAGCCCCATTTCACACGTTACACCAAGGCAATTTTTGGTAAACTCAATGCAAGAAACAGAGCCAAGTGCATGGCTTCAGGAAAAATATACCTGCATGATACAAATATTTTCAAACATGTTTGTCATGTTTGCATTTTTACTTTTTTAGGGATGGAATAAAATTAAGTTTGCCTTATAGGGAAATTCTGGAAGATAATCTGAATGTTGAACTATATACATTGCTTATAACCAATTTATATATCAGCAATAATATGCCTCATTCTTCTCACCCCTCTTGAACATTTCTACAGAGCTTATAAAAATACAATAGTCCCAAAATTCCTTCAACTTATGGCCTCTGGCCATATTTACCAAAGTTGCCAGTGGTTGCATGCCCGGATTACCCATAAGGCCAACGAGGCCATGGCCTAGGGGTGCAAGCCGGGGGAGGGGGGCGCAGATCACGGACCAAAAAAACCCTGGTCTGCGCCCCTCTTTCCCCCTTTCTTATGCCCTTCCTCGCTCCTTCTCCAGGCAAAGTCTCTGCTCCGTCCCCTCCGTCTCTCTCTCTTTCGTGCGTGCTCTCTCTCTCTTGCTCTTTCTTTTTCTCGCGAGCTCTCTCTCTCTCTCACTCTCTTGCGCAGGCTCTCTCTCTCACACTCGCTCTCTCTCGTGTGCGCACTCTCTCACACACACGTGCGCTCTTGCTCTCTCTCTCTCTCTTGTGCTCTCTCTCTCTCTTGTGCGTGCCTTTGGAGTGAGTTGGCACCCGCTGTGCTCTCCCCAAGCCTCCCAACTCCCAAGGTGACCTTCAGAGCTCAGCGGAGCTTTCCAGCCGGTGGGAATGAGGACCTTGGAGGTGGCGGGAGGTTGGCTTAAAGGGAGCGTAATTCCAAAGTGTGGCCAAGGGTGCAAAAAAGTGTTAATCCGGGCCTGAGTGGTTGCTGAGATTTGAAATAATTTTTCCAAGATTTGTATTAGCATCATGACTAAATGGTATATATATTTCTTTAGGCTGTTCTATATTGCAGGCCTGTGATTCATAGGGTGAGCACGTAACCTCAAAAATATAGAACAAAGAAAATTATCTTGTATCTCTGGGAAATAGAAAGAAGGGTGTCTCCTCCCCTCAAAATGGTCATGGAAGAGATGAGAAATGAGTAGATACTAATTTTTGTTGTTGTAGCCATATGGTTTGCATAACGTCTAACTCCAACCTTATACATAGCTAACATATTTCAAGAGTCACACCTTGCACTCATACTGCTGAATATTGTTGTATGCTTTCAGAAGCTGATAGTGGTGCACTTGCTGATGTGGCTGAAGCGTCAAAAAGACAATATAATTCATTTTCACTCTCGCTTCTTATTTCTCCTTAAAGTTCTCAGTTTGTTTAATTTGCAATGAGTAGGGCAAGGAAACAAAAATGTGTGCACTGTAGGGTTTTTACATTTTATTTATTTATCGTGTCAGAAGCAAATCGAGAATACAGTTATAATGTATAGAAAAACCACAAACAAAGTAGGCATTATACTAAATTTCCTTTGACCAGAAGCTGGCCACTTCAAGTGCCTATGGTGTCACTGTGAGAAGGTCCTCCATTGTGGCAGGGCTCACACTGCATTGTAGTAAGTGGTCTGTGGTTTGCTCTTATCCTCGCAAGTGGAGCAAGGAGTTTCTTATCTGGCACCAGCCACTGATTGAGGTTTATTTATTTATGTACTATGCTTCTATACCGCCCCTCTCAGCCCGAAAGTGACTCGAGGAGGAGAACAAACGGCAGCAAGTGCCCACAGACAAAATACCTCATAAATATGATAAAAACATCCATATAAAAACAAACAGTTAAACCAATAAAATACAAATCTCAGCATCTCATTCTTAAAATCGATTTCCGTTGCATCGTCATATTCCATTGGTCTCGATTAATTAAAGTTCATCTGCGAATGCCTGCGCGAACAGTCGTCTTCACTTTCTTATAAAATGTCAGGAGGTAGGGGGCTGATCTGATGTCACTAGGAAGGGCGTTCCAAAGCCGAGGAGCCACCACTGAGAAGGTTCCGGGTTTTAGCCTGCCACTTTTGGACTCTCGCTTGCTGATGTGTTCCTGCAAGTATCTCTGTAGAGCTTAGGAAGCTATTTCTTGATTTAAGATGTTGGCTTGCTGGCTGATATCCGAACAGAGGATGGGCCAGAGATGTCAATGCCTTGGACCTTTCATTACAGGCTGTTATTTCCTAACGGAAATCAGTTGGTGCAAGCTAAACAATATCATTTCTCCATCCTGTGATAATGCAGCATGTCTCATTAAGAGCCACGTCCACTGTTTTAACGTGGTGAGATATATTCCACACTGGGCATGCGTATTCAGCAGCAAAGTAGCAAAACACAAGGACAGATGTCTTCACTGTGTCTGGTTGTGTTTCCAAGCTTGTACCAGTCAGCTTTTGTATGATATTATTTCTAGCACTCACTTTTTGCTTGATATTCAATCAGTGATGTAATATTATGTAATTCAGCAGTTTCCAGTGAGTGGCTTTTCTAAAATGCTGTTCCATGTGGCTCTTGGTTTAGTTTTTGTAAAAACTACTTGGGTAGTAAGGGAGGTAGGAAAGGGAGCTGCCATTACAGTGGCCCATAGTATCTGCTGGGCTTTGGTTCTAACATCTCACTGTGGACACCAAAATCTGTGGATGCTCAAGTTCTATTATACACAATGGCAAATGGTGTCTCATATATGAAATGACGAAATCAGAGTTTGCTTTTTGGAACGTATTTATTTTTAAAAATACTTTCAAGCCATGAATGATTGAATCTGTGGACAAGGAGGGTTGACGATACATATTAAAAGCCAAGCAGATGTTATCCTGGGTGCTTCCTAGACCGAAAACCAAATGAGAGCTTTGTACAAGTTCTGAGTTTCACACAATTTATTATAAAGCAAAGAGAAGCCAGAGCCATAATAGTCTCAGGGATGAAGGAATCCAAATGCCACAGTCTAAATCTGCATTATATTAGTATGTTGCTGTATATGAAATGCATGGCACTGAAGCACAATGGAAATAGAAGTATTTTAGACTGATGGCCCCTCCTAAGGCTACCAGTCAAAAGGCATTTATTTATTTATTTATTTACATCATTTCTACCCTGCTCTTCTCAACCCCCGAGGGGAGACTCAGACTGGCCTAACAAAAGGCAACAATTTGATGCCGATCGATACACAATATAAATACAATATAAAACCATAGACATTCAGAATTAAAATACAATTAGCATTGGTACATCATACACATACACTTAAGTTAAAAACAGAATTCCGTCCATCACATAAACATTGAGCCATAACCATCAACTTACCAATTCCAATTCCAATCCAAAATGCTGCATTGTGCTAATGTGCAAAAGCCTAGTCCCAGAGCCACAATTTCTCTTTTTTTCCTGAATGCCAGGAGGGATGGGGTTGATCGTATGTCGCTTGGAAGCGCATTCCACAGACGGGGAGCTACCACCCAGAAGGCCCTCTCTCTCGTCCCCACCAACTGCATTTGAGAAGTTGGCGGGAGCGAGAGCAGGGCCTCTCCGGCTGATCTTAAATTACGAGGTGGGACGTAGCGGCAGATGCATTTGGACAAGTAAGCTGGGCCAGAACCGTATAGAGCTTTAAAGGTCAAAACCAGCACTTTGAATTGAGCTCGGAAGTAGACAGGCAGCCAGTGGAGCTGAGACAGCAGGGAGCGGTATGCTCCCTGAATGTAGCTTCGGTTAACAATCTGCCTGCCGCCTTTTGGACTAGCTGCAATTTCCGAACTGTCTTCAAAGGCAGCCCTACATAGTGTGTTGCAGTAATCTATTTGGGATGTGACCAGAGCGTGGACGACCGTAGCCAGATCAGACTTCCCAAGGTACAGGCGCAGCTGGTGCACAAGTCTTAACTGGCATGGTATGATTAGCTATTTACTTCATCATTACTTCCTTGACGGATTTCCCATAGTATGGAAAATGATAGAATAAGTCTTGACAGAAAAACACTTTGGGTGGAGTCACCATGTCTCTCCTTCTATTAAATAGTAGGAAGAAATGGAAGGATACTCAGCTGGAGTCACAATAATGCTGTATTGGAATGTGCAGAAAAGTCAACTGCACAGACTTTCTCTTTCAAGGGATTTCAGATCTGATTTTAATGCCTCCTTAATTTTTTTGAAAAGTGAGTCCAAGTTTTTATACAGAGCTGTAGGTAAAACCTGTACTCATAGGCCATAGGAATCCCCCAGCCAGTTCTTGATATAATGCATACAAGGACTGAATGTCTCTCCTCAAAAAGCTAGTTTTTATGAGCACCCAGGAGTGGAGATCCTTTGAAATAGCAGCAGCGTTCAAACATCTGTCAACCAGCAGCCCAAGTTGAAACGCTCTCTTTAAAAGCATGAATCTGTTCACTGAACAAATTGGCTCTCACACTGGCAGATTCTGACAGAATCATTTTCCCTTCATAGAAAAGTATCTAAAAAGGAAACAGCACCAGAAAGTTTCCAGAAGAAGGCAACTTCCAGATCAATTTTGCAGGGCAAACTCTTCAAACTTTCTTTCTGCTACGTACCAATCCTACAAAAGTCCATTTCTATTCTGATATAAGATTTACGTATAGTGGATTGAAGCTGGAAAAGGCTGGGTGACTCTAGATTTAAATATATTCCTCCCACAGATGCATTCAAATACCTGGTCAAACAGTCTCCTAGTTCCTCAACTATGGCTTCAGAATACAACTGTTTGTCCCATTATTAATTTTTAAAAACATATTTATAATCATACCTGTATTATTTATTTATTTAAATACATTTTTATTAATTATCATCTATAAGAAAAAACTATCAAAACAGATAAGTACAGTGAAAGCTGGAGAACAATACATTATAGTAAAGTAGAAGCCCCTAGGATATTGGACCAGTGCCTGGCTGCTGTGACGGTTTGGATGAGGAGGAACAAGCTGAGGATGAAACAGAGGTCCTCCAGGTCAGTCGCCCATCTGATCGGGGTATTGGGTGGCAACCTGTGCTGGACGGGGTTACACTCCCCCTGAAGTCACAGGTCAGCAATTTGGGGGTTCTCCTAGATTCAGCGCTGACACTTGATGCTCAGGTGTCGGCGGTGGCTGGGAGAGCCTTCGCACAGTTAAAACTTGTGCACCAAATGCGACCATACCTCGTGAAGTCTGACTTGACCATGGTGGTCCACGCCTTGGTTACCTCTAGATTGGATTACTGCAATGCGCTCTACGTGGAGCTTCCCTTGAAGATGGCCCGGAAACTCCAACTTTTCCAATGCTCGGCTGCCAGATAAATAACCGGGGCAGGTTACAGGGAGCGGTCGACCCCCCTGTTCAAAGAGCTCCACTGGTTGCCGTTCACTTTCCAAGCCCAATTCAACATGCAGGTGATTACCTACAAAGCCCTAAACGGTTTGGGACCCGCCTACTTTTATGACCGGCTCTCCTCCCATGAACCAGCCTGAGCCCTTCGCTCCTCAGGGGAGGCCCTCCTTTCACCCCTGCCAGTCTCACAAACTTGTGAGCACTAGGGAGAAAGCCTTTTCCTCTGTGGCTCCTCGCCTTTGGAATTCCCTCCCGGGAGAGATTAGGAATGCCCCCTCATTGGAATCCTTCAGAAAACAACT
Organism: Anolis apletophallus; assembly: GCA_030556195.1. NCBI lineage: Eukaryota > Metazoa > Chordata > Lepidosauria > Squamata > Anolidae > Anolis > Anolis apletophallus. The sequence continues at coordinate 112,707,471 of JARBWK010000008.1, forward strand.
GAAAACCTGGTTCTTCCACCTGGCCTTTGGAGATTAAGCTTCCAAATGCCCCCATTTTTCTGAGACCTTTTTCCCCCTATGTGACCCTTTGTGTTCGACACTACTCCAGTTATCTTCCCCGAGTTTTTAAATATCCTATATGTCCATGTGGCCCGCCCTGTCGGTTTTGTTTTTAGATTCACCTGTATTGCTGTGTTTTCACAGATGCATTTTATTGTGTTCATTGCTTTTATTATGTTTATTGTTTTCTTATGTTGTTGATATTTTATGATGTGTTGTTCGGGCATGGCCCCATGTAAGCCGCTCAGAGTCCCTTCTGGGGAGATGGATGCGGGTTAGAAATAAAGTTTATTATTATTATTATTATTATTATTATTATAGTAGGAAAAATATAGAGAAGAAGAAAAAAGAAAAAGTATGTATATATTTATTTATTTATTGTTCAATCTTATATTCCGCTCCTCCCTGCAGGCTCGGGGCGGATAACAACAATAAAATGGGCAGACATGTCACAGACACGTAGCCCTACAGTAAAAACATAAAACAATGAAATAATAATAAAAATTATGGGTGACTTCCAATCTTTTACCTTCCGCTGTGTCGTTAATATTAATCACTTCAAAAAGTGAAGAAAAATTCTTGAGAAAAGTCTTTTCCAATATAAAATCGAATCTCATTCATTAAAAGAAAAGACATATGTTCCACTCAATTATTCTCTTTTCAGTAGTTCACTAAACATGTCCAATCTGTTTGTATCATCATTCTGTCAGTATTTCTTTTGAGCAAGTAAGTTAACTTATCCATGTCCTTTATTTCCAATATCTTGTCTATCCATTCATCTTTCGTAGGTATTAAATGTAATTTCCAATATCTCGCATATACTATTCTTGCCGCCGTAACAAAAAAAGTGAAAAGTTTATCCTTATTAAGTTCTGGTAACATTTTTCTCATAAATACCCAGTAGATAATATTCTGGTTTTCTAAATAATTTTACTTTAAGGATTTTCTGAATTTCTTCATGTATCATATCCCAATAGGTAGAAGCCTTATTACAGCTCCACCACAGATGGAAAAAAAGAACCTACATATTCCTTACACTTTCAACATTTGTTGTCTCTATTTGCATACATAATACTCAGTATCTCCGGAGTTATTTATTTATTGTATTTATATATCACATTTCTCATCCCTGGGGGGACTCAAGGCAGTTTACAACCTACTAATGGCAAAAATGCAATGCCAACATACAGTAACACAAAGAAATCATAATAACTAATTACTGCATGTAACTTTCACTTGAAACCATTAAAACCATTAAACACAAGACATAAACAAAATTTAAACATTCAGACAAAGCATGAAAATCATCCTAGTATAAATATTAATAATGTCAATAATAATAATTTCATTATTACATTACCTATCCAAGTGCCAAAAGCGACACTGGGTTTGCAGTTTAGTTGCTTAGAGAAATTAACCTCTTTTTTAATAAAAAATAAATAAAATGTAGTCCTCACTACTGCAGGGAAAGATGTAATTCGAGGACAAATTTTGGAAGTGGCAATTTGACAGCGAGCATCCAGGCCTTCTGAACATGTCATATTATTTTGAACCTCCTCTTCAGTAGTAGATGGGGAAGAAATTTACAGAAATTTTGGATACAGAAAACAGTCTCTCTCTGTGTGTGTATGTATTCCACTCTTCTATTTGTCTATGTACTTCTGTTTTTGTCTTTTATTGATGATCAATAAATAACAGCTCTATCTATCCTTCTATATTTGACTCTCTTCTTATATACAGATTTAGGTTAAAACCCCCATATCCTTAGACAACTCTAGAATATGTAATCCAGAAAAGTATGTTTTCCAGTCTTTCATTGCTTTCGCAATTGAATTACAGACGGGACAATGGAGTCTTACCATTTGTGTTTCCCATCTAACAGTCAGGGCATGATCTAACTATGTTGAGGAGTCGGTAATTGTGAATTTGGGGGCAGTTCTACCTCTTCATTGGTAACAAGAATGTGGTGCAGCTGGCTAAGTGTCAGCTGCATAAGATCTCTCTGACCAGTAGGTCATGAGTTCGAGGCCTGCCCGGGTCGAGGTGGGTGCTCAACCTTTAAGTGTAGCCTGCTGTCGACCTTTGCAGCCCGAAAGACAGTTGCATCTGTAGGAGATAAAGGTACCACATTAAGTGGGGAGGCAAATTTTGACTGAATTATGAGGCCATTAAAAGAACTCCAGGAATGCTGAGGAATGCGGAAGGAACAACCAGGGACGCTGGGAACGCTGAGAGATGAGGAGTGTGTCGGCTCCCCCTGGTGGCCAGAGTTTGCCTCTGTTCATCTATATGTTGTATGTTGGAAACAGCAGGGATTGTCTGCTAAGTATGTGTACCCATAATCCATTCTGAGTCCCCTTCGGGGTGAGAAGAGCGGAATATAAATAAAGTAAATAAATAAATAAATAATAAATAACTTCAGCATTTTTCTATATGCAACTTCATCCCAGATCGGAATGAATCTGACTTGGTTCTACTGATTAATGAAACTGGCCAGAGTAGACAGATGTGTTATTTACCGAGGAAATGCGCAATCTCACTATAGTGAACACAGCAGCAGTCTTACTCCCTTGGGACTATTAGTGCCAGTGGCACCTCTATATTGGGAGCATATGCAGTCATTTGTGTGAAATGGGACTCTTGGCATATTACTGTTTATACTGCTGGGACTCATGGCCACTACTTTTGCCCACTTCTTGCCATCATAAACCTTCTTGATATTTCTCTTCCAAAATCACAATAGGTGCCTTTAGGTCTCTCACGAGCTGTTTTCGCAGCAATGATAATAGGTAATCTGGAATTTTGGAGGTTATCTCAAAGCTCAGAATAGAATAGAATAATTTTATTGTCATTGTACATTGTACATTGTACAATGAAATTTAATGTTTTCCCCAGCACACATAACAAACAACACACCCATCCCTCCACACTTTCACCTCACCGCACAGTCCCCAATACTGCATCAATGCGAAGCCATGGAGTTCAACATAGTTACAGCTTTGTGATAAAAGCTGTCTCTCATACTGTTTATCCTTGCCTTTGTCACCCTGTACCATCTGCCAGATTATATATATATATATATATATATATATATATATATAATATATGCTGAGTCAAATGGATCCCTAAGAATGCGCTGAGCTTTCTTAAAGCCGTAGAATCTATAAAGTTCTTCCAAAGAGAGGAGAAGGCAACCAGTGATTCTCTGTGCAGAAGTGGCGACCCTTAGGAGCACCTTCCTATCTGCCTCTGTACAATTACAATCAAACAATCAATCAATTGCCTTTATTTCAGTTAACAATCCTTAGGAAGATACAGAAAAATATAATACAGATAAAAGTCACATATAAAACACAATACAGGTTATCAAATGTACACATATTAAAATCGCTGGCCTTAAAATTTATATCTCTTAAAAGCTAATAATACGTATCTAGGGCTGTGTAGTTTTCTACTATTTAGTGTACTACAGTTACAATCGCATAAAGACTGTAGTTAAATTTCTCAGTTTCTCTGTGGTTACTTTTCTTTAGATAAAATGCTCTTTCGGGTCTTTGAGGCATGAGCAAAAAAAATTGCTATCTCCTCTGTAACATTTTTATTTGAGTCCCCCAAAAGATACTTTAAATATCATTGTAAAGATCTTCCTGGCCAATGACAGATAAGAGGCATTATTACCTTCCTTCTTTCATCTCCATAAAAGGAACATTTAAACATGACATGCAGTAGAGAATCTACTACGCTTGCCCCACAGTATGTTAGGACACTCTCTATAGCACAATTGTAGAAAGTCACCAGCAGTTTTTCATTCAGTTGTTGGTTCCTTTAGAAACCTCAAGTAGTACCATCTCTGTTGGGCCCTCTTAACCAACGCTTCTGTATGGGTACCCCACATCAGATCCTCCTTATTTGAGATACCCAGGAACTTAAAACTGGCCACCCACTCCACTTGGTCTTCATTTATGACCAAGGGCTGGATTTCTGGTCTGTTCTTTCTATGTCCACTATGAGCTCCTTGGTCTTATTAATGTTAAGAACCGAATTATTTTCCCTGCACCACGAGAGCAAGTGATCCACCTCATCCCAATAGGCAGACTCATCCCCTTAAGACAGTAGTTCCCAACCTTTTTTTGAGCAGGGGCCACTTGACCAAGGACCACTTGATCAGGGACCATTTAGACCAGGGACCACTTTGACCAGGTCCTACTCCCCAACATTAGTACCAAAAGGATTACAAATCAGTTTTTGTTCAACTTTAGATTCGGGGTGCTGATTCAGAAAATCACATTGGATGGACCACATCTGCTCTAGTTTCTGATGCAGAACATATGCCATGGTCGGTGACAGGGAAAGAATGGCAGGTGGCATGAAAGGAGCAGAAATAAAATAAAATATAGAGGAAGGAGGCTTGCGGACCAGATTTTCATCCTTGTGGCCCACTGGTGGTCCACAGCCCACATGTTAAGAACCACTGCCTTAAGAGATAAGCCTCACCAAATGCTGTATTAGTCTTGTTTGTATTTTGTCATTCTTGTTCTCAGTGTAGAAGGAAAACATAAGTGCCGGGTCCATTAAGTTATTCACAGATATGTAGAATGATCCAGGATACAATAGCCCATATCTATGAGAAGTAGTAGAGGATCCATTTTCCCTATAACATTTTCCCCAAGTGGGGCGAGGAGGCAAGACACACAGGGAGCAGAAGAGCAAAATGCTTCCTTACACACTCCCTGCCTTTGTGTGCAGAACAACTCACTCTCCTGGCAGTTATTCCCTCTCACTGCTTCAAATACTGCTGGGAGAGAGAGAGAGAGAGAGAGAGAAGTAATTCTAGTGTCCAATTGTCTTGTCTCATAAGAACATAAATCTAATCAGACGAAAGGCCTATCAAGTCACACATTCAGTTCACACATTGACCCACCAGTTGCATTTAGGAAGCCCAGCAGCAAGCCACGAGTGCCTCTTCACTCAACAACATCCATTCCCTGGCAACCTAAATACACAGGCATATTGCCTCTGATACTGGGGTGTGGATGTTGTTGTTGCTTTCCATTTGTAACTCTCCTGGGTTTTCTCACCGCTTCATCTTTTTTTTTTTCTTTCCACAAAGAAATCCATTAAAGACAGAAAGAGGGAATAACTGTGCAATGTCTTTTGATTGGTACCACCAGGAGGCATCCATCTGGAAGCATCTAAAGTGCCCTGCACCTGAACAGGGCAACATCCTTGCGTCTCCAGCAAATGGCTGCCAGTGCTTTGTTCCCCCAGCAGGAGACGAAAGAGGAGAGGTAACAACCAAGCGGCCAGTCAATGCCTGCAGTGCAACAGCATTCAGCGGGCTGCTGTGCTTCTGATGCATGTTCAAAAGAGAGCTCAAAATGCTTTCACAGTTCAGTGAGCCTCTTTTTGATGTTTGTCTGTCTCTGCCCTTAGAGAGCTACTCAGTTCCCCTGCAATGCTCCTCACAGCTTCAATGAGGCTTTGGTGAAATTTCAATAAGGGACATAGACATGACAAGCTGAGTTGCTGACTTGCAAATAGATTTACACTTTGTCCAGTCTAGGGATTTAAGGGATGAGCAGGTCTTGAAGAGACCGTGACACAGGAAGGTTTGGTGGCTGGAGGATTCTGGTAGCTGCAATACAGAAACATGTATGCAATAAATTAGATAGTACCCAGACCACCACATATTGTTAATTCATAGAATGTAGTACTGTGTATCTAGTGAGGCACCTACCTTGCATAAAGTTTCCAACAAGTTAATTGAACGTTGGCTACTAATCAGAACGAGTGTATGTGTCAAAGCTCAGAGGCAATAACTAAATACCAACATCAGCAGCAGGAGAGCGATACTTGTCTCTGGGGGCTCTTCAAAGGAATCTGGTTGACACAAAAACTATATGTTAATTTTTAAAAAAATTGGACTTTTTCTTGAGTGTTGAAAAACCCTGATGAAAAACCATGGAGAATATTTGCACTTTGGGATTTTCTTTCTCTGAATTGTCATCAGGACAGCTTAGACATATGGTGAGACTGTGTCCTCGTCATACTAACAGCCTTTAACAGCCTCACTAAACTACAAACCCCAAAATTCTGCAGGAGGCAGAAACTAGATTTTAAATGGATTTTTCCTCTAGTGTGACGAAGTGACACGAATGAGAGATCTCCAAGATAGTCTGTCCTGTAACCCAAGGGCTGTGGCTTCCTTGAATTAGTTATCCACCTGTAATGCAGTCTTCCTCATGTCCTGCTGCTTCCCACTTCACTTAAGAATTATTGTCTTCTCTATTGAATCATGTCTGCCTTGTTCTGTACAAAATTCAGATTTGGCCGTTTTTGCTCAGAAAACAACATATTCAGAGCAGTTTTCTGTTTTTCACACAAAAATGTACTCTGTGAAAAATGTGTACAAAAATGTACATATTAGTAAAGGTAAAGTTATTGTCAGCATTGTCTGTAGACACCTCCAAGGTTATGTGACTGCATGAAGTGCCATTACGTTCCTGCCGAGCGGTACCTGTTCTGGCACAGCAGTGCCAATAGGGCTCTGTTTTCCCTTTGTTGCACTACAAGTTTGTGGGAGCTCATTCCCTTGCATTTTATTTTGTAGGTGACTTTCTTGGTTTGCATTTACGGGCCCAGAGGGCTGCCAATCAATCTAGAGTTGCAGACCCGCCCCTATCCCCAGGATTTGGGAGGGAAAGGGGATGTTTTTCCTCTCAGTCTTAACAGCTACTCTATTGGAGAGGATGTGATTTAGAGGTAGCCTATTCCTGCCTACTTGGAAAAAGGCATTAAATCGTACAGCTTTGCTGGGGTAACAGACCAGCTTCGCTGGAGAAATACAGAACAGCTTCACAGCCCTTTGCGAAGGGATCATCTACAGTCCCAACAGCCTGGCTAATCGACAGGAACCTTGCCTGGTGCAGGACATCTGACTATCCATAACGCAGCTTGGAGTCGGAAGAAGGGGCCTCACACCAGCAAGGTAACGAAAGATTGCCCAGGGAAGGATCATACGACTCTCCCCAAAAGTAGAAGACCAGTATTGCCTAGTTTGTTGGCCCTGTTGCTGCAGACTGAGAAAGTCACCTGTTTGAAGCCTTCCAGTTTGTTAAGATTTTAGCCCAAATATTTAACTTTGTTAAATCAATTTCAAGCCTCGAAAGACTTTATCATTGGGGAAATCAAGGGGCCCTTCCAGCTGAGGCACCCCAGTGTCCCGATGGGCAAACAGAGGTCACGTCCTAGAAACAGCCATTCGACGGGCCCAGCGTGCGACAGCACATTGCCTATTGATCTACTTACATTTGCATGTTTTCAAACTGCTAGGTTGGCAGAAGCTGGGGCTAACAGCGGGGGCTCATCCTGCTCCTTGGATTCAAACCACTGATCTTTTGGTCAGCACATTCAGCAGCTCAGTGGTTTAACCTGCTGTGCCACTGAGGGCTCCTAATATTAATGAAATATAAACCGTCCTTGTACACTAGTTTTTTTAATTACTCCTTGCAGTTTTCCAAGACTTATATCCCAATTATGAGAGACATTTCCAGCACTTCTAAAGAAATACGGGGAAAACAATCAGTTTGTTTTTCTTCTCCAGTTAACTTTTTGAAAAGTGTTTAGTACTTTCTATCTCAAACATGGTAAATTTTGCAAATGCTGGTAAATTCTTTTAGATAGCAGCAAACCAAACCAAACTGCTGATAGACATTTCTTCCATCCAGATTCAATTGGTACCATGCTTCCCAGCACAAAAAGGCCACCTTGCACCTGGTGCCATTAATGTGTTTTATATGAGCCCTATTTGTTGTAAGGGAGCCCCCGGTAGCACAGTAGGTTAAAGCACTGAGCTGCTGAACGTGTTGACTGAAAGGTCACAGGTTCGAATCCAAGGAGCAGCATGATCTCCCGCTGTCAACCCTAGCTTCTGCCAACCTAGCAGTTCAAAAACATGTAAATGTGAGGAGATCCATATTTATTCATTTTATTTATTATTTCGGCTTCTAGACCGCTCTCTCTAGAAGCTCGGGGCGGTTTACAACCATGTAAAACAAGCAGAATAAAACAAGCAAATAGGCGCCAAGTTAATCTAAAAATATTACTAATGCTAAAATACTAAAACATTTCTAAAAACTAAAGAGTGAGCACAACAATTACTTGACTGAGAAGGCCAAGCAAAAAAGAGCCTTCTTGCAGGTACCACTCCGGCAGGAAGGTAATGGCGCTCCATGCAGTCATGCCGGTCACATGACCTTGGAGGTGCCTATGGACAACGCCGACTCTTCGGCTTAGAAATGGAGATGAGCACCACACCCCAGAGTAAGACACGACTGAACTTAGTGTTAGGGTAAAAACCTTTACCTTTTATTTGGCGTAAATATGTTCTAATATTTTAGGATTCCAAACCAGACTTTTACGAAGCCAAATCATTTTCTGTTTGCTTGTGCACATTGTACACTTTGTACGTTCAGGTTGTAATTTTTAAAATTGAATTTGAAGTCCTTCCCACAGAAGCTCTTCTTCCTGCAAATATGAAAAGGCACATTTTGTTAAGCTCTTATTAATGAACTGAAATGGAAATCTTATCCTAGACCTATTTATAAATGCATGCAGTTTAAAAGCTACCTCAAGCAAATTAGAAAGGCATCATAACCAAAAGACAGTTATGGATGTATTAGCAACCAAAAGGAACTAAGAAAGAGAAGAAAAAACACTCAAAGTAATTTAATAATGTGTTGATGCCATGCTTGAATAGATTGCCAACAGGTATGTGTGTGTAAATGCCTATAATCTTGATCACCAGGTGGCTTTCAGAATAAATTGGATCATGGCTTGGCTACTAAATTAATCTAACTGGACTCCCTCTATGCAGCAGAATCTCATTACGAATAAGGGCTGTTGACCAATTAAAGAATCTTGACTTGATTAATAATCTGCCTTTTAAGATATCAGTTGTCTTAATTGATGACATTTATATAAATTTGCATCAACTTCCATTTTAGGGAGAAAAGCACATCTTTAATCTAATCTGAGTTTCAGTTATAGTCATGCACAAGAATCAAACAACAACTCTGCGAGCGCAAAGCCCCAGTGACTGAAATTAATCATTCCCCTATCTGTTAATTAAGTGAAGTATTAGTTGATAAATCTACCAATTAAAATAGTTAAAGCTTGTATCTTTATTCCGATCTCCAAATTCAAGGTCAGAGTTTAGGATAGATATATCTTGGTTTTCATGGTTTTGCATGTATGTAGATCTTCCTGAACATTTTAAAGAAACGTGTTCTGTTCTTGAAGTTGATGAAACTTTAAGTCACTTTGCAATAATGCAAATGAGGGTGCTTGCAAACAGACCACTCTTAACGCTACCAATCAAAATTAACTCTTCAGATCTTTCTCTCAGTAACAAATTTTCTATGTTTATTAAAAAGAGAAAGCAGAGGTAAGTCACAGAAGGATAGATTTATTAGATCCCTGTATTAGGGGTGGTTGATCCATTAAAAAAATGATTCTAAACTCGTGGGTGGGGGGAATTTCCGTCGCTGGGTCATTATAGAAATTATTACAAAAAATTTTTAAATAAATTTCGAGATTGAAACGTAATAAATAACGAATTTTTGTTATTATTCATTACTCAGCTGGAGGGCAAGCCCTGAACTCTTCCCTTCCTTCCCCCCTCCCCCAGCTCAGAAGCATCGGGGATGGCTCTGAGGTACGAGGAAAGGAAGTGTGTGTGGATGCAACACACACACACACACCTTCCTTCCCCCACCCCCTCAGTGCTATCCTGCGTTATATTTAACATGGGATGGCTCTGAGGTGTAGGGAAAGTGGGGAGGCGAGTCCCAGTTTATTCCCACCTCCTCCTCTCCATGGGAATAAAGCGTGACAAGCCTGTCTTGTGTTATTCCCATGGAGAGGAGGAAGAGAGGATTCGAGTCCCCTCTTCCTCCTCTCCATGGGAATAATGCAAGACTGCCTGTCTCGCATTATTCCCATGGAGAGGAGGGAGAGGAAGCGAGTCTCCCCCCTCCTCCCCGGATGGGAATACTGCGCGTTATTCCCATCCAGGGGAGGGGGGGTTCGCCTCCCCACCTCCTCCCCTGGATGGGAATACTGCACATTCGGTATAGAAATTACACTTCTGGGTTACATACGAGGTCAAAAAACTTTTAAATTAATTTTAAATTTTTCAAATACAAACCCAGAGAATCCACCCCTATTTTAAAGTATTTTCAACCCAGAGATATCCACCCCATACCATGTTCTTGGAACATCTAAGAAGGCAAGTGTTTCTCAAAACAGAGGACATATTGCCAAGGGGAGACTGTTTCAAAATGGGGAGGGGAGAGCAGGCTTGTTCAGCACATGTGCAGGTGAGGGAGAGCATACGAGACTGGAGGGAGGCTTGTGCCAGCGAGTCCCTTCAAGGCATAGGGGTTCTGTGTGGGAAGTTTGGCCCAATTCTGTCATTGGTGGGTGCCAAGTTTGGTGTTCACATATGGACATATTGAGTATTCGTGCCAAGTTTGGTGCAGATCTATAATTGTTTGAATCCATAGTGCTCTCTGGATTTAGGTGAACTACAACTCCAAAACTCAAGGTCAATGACTACCAAACCCTTCCAGTATTTTCCGTTGGTCATTGGCATCCTGTGTGCCAAGTTTGGTTCAGTTCCATCATTGGTGGAGTTCAGAATGCTTTTTGATTGTAGGTGAGCTATAAATCCCGGCATCTACAACTCCCAAATAACAAAATCAATCTCCTCCAAACCCACCAGTATTCAAATTTGGGCAAATTGGGTATTTGTGCCAAATTTGGTCCAGTGACCAAATTTGGCACTGGACCATATGGCTATCAGACATTTACAATACGATTCATAACAGTAGCGAAAATTACAGTTATGAAGTAGCAAATGTTATGGTTTGGGGTCACCACAACATGAGAAACTATATTAAGGGGTAGCAGCATTAGGAAGGTTGAGAACCACTGCTCGAATTGTTGTGTAGATGAGAGAATTTCAGCAGGTGTTGCTTGTCTTGAAACCAGGTAACAAGCAACTTTTGCTGGCATTCCCTCTTCTGCAAAGCCATTGAAGGTATAGGATCCCTTTCTGGATTTCACTCTACCAACCCCAGCTGTAACATAACTTAGAAAAACTGTAGTGCACTGACCCAGTAAAGCTGTAAAGTGAGAAAATGTGGACTTAAAAAAGCATTACCAAATATTGTAGTATTTGCCAGGCCTGGGTCTATCTTAGAAAGAATATGCAGATTCAGTACCTTGCATAACTCATTTTAAGTTCAAACTACATAAAACTGGGAATGGAATCAACTCCACCGGTGACACAGAAAACATGAACCACCAAGGCTGGTGTATCCTCCTATAGAGCAGGAGACCTAGATCCAATTATTAGTCCCAACTAGAGCAGACTACTAATTAAATGGAATATAGCGTATAAACTCGAGTATAAGCTGACTTTTTCAGGCCTTTTTTAGGCTGAAAACGCCCTCCTCGGCTTATACTCAAGTCAAAGTGATTCATTATTTAACTGGGTTATTGTTATTATTTTTATTACATTTATTGTTTTACTTATTATTATTACATTTACATTACTTTATTCTATTATTTTACTACATTAATTATTTTTCTCTATTAATTATTGTTATTCATTATTTTACTCTATGATTACTGTTATTATTACATTTACATTATTTTATCTATTATTATTTTGATTACAATTATTATTTTACTCCCTTTATTATTATTGTTGGAAAGATACATAAGCACATTTACATTGAAGAAGGTTAGAATAATGATTTAATCAGAGTTGGACAGTCTTATCTTAATTTAGTTTTATGTAAATATTCAAAAAAATGTAACCTACTGATGCCTCAATTGATATAATTTTATTAGTATCTATTTTTATTTTGAAATTTACCACTAGCTACTGCATTTCCCACCCTCGGCTTATACTCGAGTCAGTATGTTTTCCCAGTTTTTTGTGGTTAAATTAGGTGCCTCGGCTTATATTCAGGTTGGCTTATACTTGAGTATATATGGTACATATGTGTTGACTTCCCAAGTTATCATAGATGCATCAGCCTCTCTAGTTTAGATAAACAACAGGATTTAGATCTGGCATAGAAATCTGATAGGGAATTGATGACATGTTCACAGACTGTGCTCAGTTCAACTTATTGATAGAAAAAGTCAGGTCCTATCTGTACTCATAGTTTCTTTTTCTACCTTTCAGACTCGAAGCTCCCGTCACACACAGGGTTCTCAGCCTGGCCTGGCTGATCAAGCCAAACTCTCCTTTGCATCGGCAGAGTCTCTGGAAACCATGTCTGAAGCCGAACTGCCCATAGGGTTCAACAGAATGAACCGCTTCCGGCAAAGCTTGCCTCTGTCTCGTTCTACCAGCCAAACAAAGCTTCGGTCACCAGGTAAATTCCTCTGGTACAATGTTTCAAGCAGGACTAACTCTGACTTTAGGACAAAGTAAGATACAGTAGATGCCTGAAATAGAAGATTCTGAAAGATGATTACAAGCCCATCTCTAGGTATTGTCCTGTCCTTCACACAATACCATATATAACACTCAGTGTCCGTAGTGTCCTTTTTAATAGCTTCCATTCCTTTATGGGTGAAGCTGTTGCTCTGTTGGGTTGCTGTAAGTTTTCCGGGCTGTATGGCCATGTTCCAGAAGCATTCTCTCCTGACGTTTTGCCTGCATCTGTGGGAAGCATCCTCAGAGGCTGTGAGGTCTGTTGGAAACTAGGAAATTGAGTTTATATATCTGTGGAATGTCCAGGGTGGGAGAAAGAACTCTTGTCTGTTAGAGGTAAGTGTGAATGTTTCAATTGACCACCTTGATTAGCATTTAATGGCCTATCAGTTTTCAAAGTATGGCTTCTTACTGCCTTAGGGAATCCTTTGTTGAGAGGTGATTAGCTGTCCCTTATTGTTTCTTGTCTGCAGTTCTCCCATTTTTGAATGTTGTTATTTATTTACTGTTATGATTTTAGAGCAGGGGTGGGCAATTATTTTTTCCAAGGGGCCACACGAGAACCAAAAAAAATTATGGAGGGCCGCACCTAAAGGCTGAACTACATTCTAATCTACTTTATTTATTTATTTATTTACTATATACTACACATCATTAATATTAACATATTAATATATCAAAAATATTCATATATTATTAGTATTAATATCATAATTATATTATAGTACATATATATAAGACATTATAATATATTGAAATTATAATATAATATAAAATTATATTATATTATTTATTATATTATTATAATAAAATAATAATAAAACCCACTAAAATAAAATGAAATGAAATTCCAGAAGACAAGGTGCGCACCAAGATAGAGGCTGACATCCTCAAGAGAGGAAGGATCCCAAGATGGAATGGCCCAATGGACCCAGCCGCAGCAGCAGCAGAGCAGAGCAGAGCAGAGCAGCAGATGATTGGAGGCTGCAGGCCTCCGTCCGCTCTCGCCCCCAGCCATTCCCCAGCTGATCGCCCTGCCATGGTATGCCTGCTATCCTGGCTTTAGAATGCCTGCCATCCCGGGAGGCGATCCGGGCCTGTCGGCAAGCTGCGGTGGGTGATCGCCCTGGCGAACCAGAAAACGAATGGCAGGCACTCCAAAACCGCCGCTCCTCCAATCGTTCTCCGGAGCAGCGGACTGTCTGCCAACACAGGCCCCACAGTCTGCGATGGGATGGCGGCAGCGGCACCCCTTCCTCTAGGCCCCACCCCCACCCCCTTCTCCCCGGGCCAGTCAGAATTGGCCAAGCGGCCGCATCCGGCCTGCGGGCCGTAGGATGCCCAGGTTTGTTTTAGAGGGTTTTAAAAAATATTGGTAGGCAGATTCTGTTCATTTTCATGGTTTCTTCCTTTCTTTTGAAACTGTCCACATGCTTTGGATTGCTCTGTTGTCAGTGTTGAAATAAAATTCAAGTGCTGATCTGATTCACTTCAAATTATGAACTTAGGAATGGACACTATGTTGTTCTTTGCTTTATGTAGCAAGGTGACTCAGGCTGGTTCCATGTTCAAGCATTTGTTTTGAGCAAAGACATCATTGATTGTAAAGCAGAATCCTTTTCATGAAAGTTGACCTTCCTCTCACCCTGGTGGAGTTTCTTTTGCAGTGATCTCTGTGAGAGTATGCATTTGATTCCACTTGGCTCTAAGTACCTCTTGTGATGCAAAAGGCCTTACTGGTACATTATTTAAACTGTTATGTTTATTCATTACATTGTCTTATATCCCACATTCAGGGATAACAATACAAAGGTTTGCTAGGTAGACCCTCTTCCACCCAGTCTCAGCCCCCCAACCAAACTATGTTCTGTACAATGTTCTTACAATCCGAAGTATATAATTTCCAGTACATGGGAAAGTTTCTTTCCTATAATTCCCAGATTCTGGAACCTGTGATACAGAACCAATAACATACTGCATATATGAATTTACTTATCTATTTTGGATTATATTAATTATTGTAATTTTTATTACAAAAAATAACGCTTTGGGTCCAACCTATCTGAGACCTCATCTCTTTCTACAAACCAGTGTGAGCTCTGAGATCGACATGGAGGCCCTTATCTCGGTCCCACCACCATCTCAAGTGTGGTTGGTGGGGACGAGAGAGGGGGCCTTCTCTGTGGTGGCATCCTGGCCCTGGCTCTGGAATAATAACTTTATTTTTATACCCCACCAACCATCTCCCCTTGGGGACTCGGAGCAGCTTACAAGGGACAAGGCCAAAATACAATTAAAACACAGAAGAAAACACATTACCGATGAAAAACATCAGCTAAAAGCAATATAACGTAATTGTACACAACATAAGAACAATATGACTGGAAAGAAAATTAGCTGAGGTACAATTTCAATGAGTGCGATGTATTTTACAGGAGCAGCAGAAAAGTGTGATAAACCAGTAGATTGGGCAGGAAATACTATCATAAATCATGTTGAGGTAGATTATATGAGGGCCAGGATAAAGTACTATACTCAGTGGGGGCAGGAAATTTACTAGTGAGCTACTTAATCGAAGGCACACAGGAACATCTAGGTTTTTAGTTGACTCCAGGAAGAGGACAAAGTGGGAGCCTGTCTGATCTCCCTAGGGAGGGAGTTCCAGAGCCGAGGGACCACCACAGAGAAGGCTCTATCCCTCGTCCCAACCACACTTGCGATGGTGGGGGGAGAGTGATCAGTGCCTCCCCAGACAATCTCAAGGTATGCACTGGTTGATAAGGGAGGAGGCGATTGTGAAGATAAGCAGGTCCTGAACTGTTTAGGGTTTTATAGGTGATGACCTGCACCTTGAATTGGGATCGGAAACTTATTGGGAGCCAGTGGAGCTGTTTATACAGGAGGGTTGACCGCTCTCTGTAACCAGCTCCTGTGAGTAATCTGGCTGCTGATCTTTGAACCAACTGTAGTTTCCAGGCTGTCTTCAAGGGCAACCCCATTTAGAGCGCATTGCAGTAATCCAACCTAGAGGTGACTAGGGCAGGGGTGCTCATTAGGTAGCTCAGGAGCTACTAGTAGATCTTCGGCCCTTTTCCAGGTGATCTTTGGGCCTCACCAGCTCCTGCCATGCTTGCCTACACCCTGCGTGCACGCGCGCTCCTGCTGCTGGCTTCTGCTCTTGTGGTGCTTTTTTCGCCTGTGGGGCATTGCAGGAAGGAGGAAACACGAGGCGGGGCCTCTGGAGGGAGCGCCCTGCCTCTCTCTCGTCCAGAAGCAGCTGTGCAGCCTCCGTTGCCGGCCAGACAGGCAGGGCGGAGAGCTCCCCCTGGATGCCCCGCCTCGTGCTTTCTCCTTCCTGCAATGCCCCGCAGTCGGAAGAAGCGCTGCGTGGGCGGAAATCAGCAGCAGGAGCACGCGCGGTGGCAAGAGCGCATGGCGGCTGGAGTGCACGGGGGGGGGGGAGGTAGATCTTTTGGACTTGGTTGCTTTAAGAGTAGCTCGCATGCTGAAAAAGTGTGAGCACCCCTGGACTAGGGCATAGAGCACCCAATACCCTCCCAAAAGAGATTAGATTAATCCCCACCCTTCAGTCCATCTGTTCCAACCTGAAAACATGGATGTTAAGACAGGCCTTATTGGAAGAAGGTGAGCTTAAAAAGAATCCCAGAAATGAGGCTAAAAAAGAAATGGTAAAATCCCTCCAGAGACAACTGGAAATATATGAAACGGAAAAAATAGAAAAAAAAAAAAGGAAGCAAAATATTATAACAAAACTTACTGTAGAAGGTAAAGAATACACCACAGAGAAAGAAATGAGAAGTATTATTGAATCCTTCTACACAACGCCTATAATAAAGATAATATAGATAGGAACGAGATACAGAGGTATATAGGGGAAAGGAAATTAAATAAAATTACTGATGAACAAAGAGAGGATCTCAATAAGTTAATAACAAAGGAGGAGCTAAGAAATGCGATAAAAAGATTAAAAATAGGGAAGGCGCCAGGCCCAGATGGATTCCCCGCGGAATATTACAAAGAATGTCAGGAGGAGATAGAGGACATCCTTGAAAAGGTGTTTAACGACATACTAAGACTAGGAGATCCCGGAGTCATGGAAGGAGTCCAACATCGTTCTCATCGGCAAGGCGGGAAAAAATCCAGAAAATCCCTCGAACTACAGACCAATCTCCCTATTAAATACAGACTATAAAATCTTTGCTAACATATTAGCAGAAAGACTAAAAAAATTTTTAAGTCACTGGATAAAAGAGGACCAAAATGGATTCCTCCAGAACAGACAATTAAAGACCAACATAAGAACAATTATCGACACTATAGAATACTACGATAAAAATATAAATAGGGAGGTTGCTCTAATATTTGTCGACGCCGAAAAGGCATTCGATAAGACAAGTTGGGAGTTTATGGAGGCACTGCTGAGGGAGATCGATGTTGGACACCACATGATGAATGCCTTCCAGGCAATATATAGTGACCAATATGCAAGAGTAATTGTCAACCAGAAAAAGACAGACAAAGTGAAAATACAAAAAGGAGTGAGACAGGGATGCCCCCTCTCCCCTCTATTATTTATCCTGGCCCTTGAAATATTATTGGAAGAAATTAGAAATGATAACAGGCTAAAAGGATTGCAAATCAAAAAAGAGAGGATTAAGTGCCTAGCCTTCGCAGATGATTTAGCATTAATAGTTGAAAATCCTAGAGAAACCCACCAGCTGTGGACCGAAAAATAGAAAATTATGGCAAGGTTGCCGGTTTCAAAATAAATAAAGAAAAACACAAATATTGGTTAAAAATATGGCCGAAAGGGACAAACAAGACTTGCAAACCAAGATGGGTATCAAAATAGCGAATAGCGTGAAATATCTCGGCGTGACATTAACGGCCAAAAATTCAGATCTTTAAGAACAACTACATGAATAAATGGAAAGAAATCAAAAAGACCTGGAAAAATGGGCAAGGCTTAATCTGTCCTTTCTTGGTAGAATGTCGTCAATAAAAATGAATGTGCTACCTAAAATGAACGTCCTGTGCGCAACAGCACCAGTGGTACCAAAAACTTCTACTTTGACTCCTGGAATAGGGATATATCCAAATTTATATGGGGGAAAAAACCGAGAGTCAAAATGAAGACATTACAAAATCCAAAGGAGAGAGGAGGGCTGGGAGTACCCAACCTGAGACTCTACTTTGAAGCCAGTTGTTTATCCTGGCTAAGATGCTGGTGCAGACTGGAAGAGGAAAGAATATTGACGCTGGAAGGTTTTGATTTGAAGTTTGGCCTCCATGGGTACCTCTGGTACGACAAAGCAAAAGTAGACAGGAATTTTAACAACCACTTTGTAAGGAAACCCTTATTAAAGGTATGGGAGAAATACAAAAACAATTGGGAAATGAAATACCCCTATGGGTGTCCCCAACGAGGCCTTCCAAATAAGACAGCTGGATAATGAAAAATGGATAAAATATAAAGAGTTACTAACCAAGGAAGAACCAGAACCGTGCCTGAAGACCAGACTCCAACTCAAATCAGAGGGATATGAAATGGGGTGGTTCCCGTATTTCCAATTGAGAGAGAGACTAAGGATAGATACGAAAAGAGGTCTAAGAGCCCAGACAGACGATCTGGAGAAGACAATCATGGGCAAAGAGGACAAGTTAATGTCCAAAATATACAAAATGTTAATAAAAAGGGAAATGAGAATAAGGATAAGAGCGATATACATGTGAAAGAATGGTCCAGGAATATAGGGTATAAAATAAAACCGGAGGTATGGGAAAAGATATGGATGAATAATGCAAACATATCACTGTGCTACAAATATAGGGAGAACTGGATAAAGATTTTGTATAGATGGTACCTCACCCCGAACAAACTATCTAAAATATACAAGAACACTAAACCGAACTGTTGGGTGTGTAACAATATTAATGGAACATTCTTCCACATGATATGGCTATGCCCAAAAGCAAAGAGATTCTGGAACCAAATCCACAAAGAACTAGATAAAATGCTCCAAAAGAAAATAACAAAAACCCAGGGATGTTTCTCTTGGGAATCCTAGAGGGTGAACTAAGTAAAAGTGAGGGGAGGATATTTGTGTTGGCAACAACAGCAGCTAAGATACTCCTAGCAAGTCATTGAAGGCGGAACTGCCCCATCGGTACAGGATTGGAGTCAGAAGGTTTTGGAAGTTTGCCAAATGGAAAAATTAACGGAAGCTATAAGGGAAGGGAACTCTAAAAGAAACCACAAATGGGATTGGGAGCCACTCAGAAAGTACTGCAAAAAAGAATGTTTTGTAGACATAGAGATGTAAATTGACTCATAAGTACCGGTCAAGGAACTATGATGTATTTGATTAATACCACCGCTCAAGAGTTGACAATGTATTTTCCTATCGTAGGGGAAAACAAACAAACAAACAATTTAAAAAAAAAAAGGGAAAGGTCGGGAAGCTGATGAATGTGACCAACGTTGATGGCAGAACAAGAACTGTTTAAATAAGAAGATGGACGTACTCCTCTCTGGAACCTTTTCCAGAGCACTATCTTTAACTTTTTCATTTTCTATTCTATCCACTAGGTGGATACTCTTAGCGAACTAGCTCTATCTCTTTTCTTTGCTATCCAAGATACTTTGTATCTATACTTTTATCACACTGTTATCTTTGTTTTTATCTTGTGAAACTAATAAAGATTGTTTTACAAAAAAAAGACAGGCCTTATTGGAAATTCCATAACATATTGGAAATAAGTGCACCATAACCTTATTGAAAATTAAAAATGATGTCACATCCGTTTGGGAAATGTGAATCTCCTTGAACATGTGGAGAATACCTTTTGAAAACCACTAGTCAAGAAAAGCATGACCTTGTTAGAAGACAAGTATTTGAACAAGTGATATTCATAAGCATTCATGTAATGGCACATAGGTAATCACCAGTTGTTAAACTGAAGAACTGCCAAGGATAAAGACATGCCACTACAAAAATATATTTGGTTAGCAGATGATGGTTGTTTCTTTGAAGTTGAATTGGCAGTTGCCCATCTAGTCTTCCTCTTGTTTAAAACATGCACTCAAGATGCAAAAACAAAGCAGTCTTTGTTAAGAATAACATCTCAGGTTTACTAACAAACTTCTTGTATATATTCCGCATTCAACTCCATATTCCAACGTCTTTAAGCATATAGACATAGTCCAAACTGTGTAACTGTACTCACAGAAGTCTGAAAGGAGACAAACTGCATCCACCTCCATTGAGGTCTAAAAGCATAAAACATCCACCTCCAATGAGGTGGTAAGCAGGCTGAATATAAAACGGAGTCCTGAGTCTGCACATGCTCAGTGCAATCACGTCTATAACTCCTCCCACACCAAAGAGGTAACTCAAACTGGCAAATCAACATACACATGGAATATAGGTTAGTAAATATATATGTGAAGTTGCTATTTCCAACAGGCCTTTGACCTTGAGTAGGCTGAATGGGCCCATATGAAGCTGACAGTTGGCACCTTGTGAACTGATGGCAGTTTGTTTTATCTACTGTTATTTTAAAATTGTATTATTTTGATTTTATGCTACATGTGTTGATGGGGGTTATTGTTATAATTTTAAGTACCTTCTTTTATACTTTTGTGCCGTTTTTACCTGTTGTATGTTATATGTGAACCCTGGAGTGCCTTGTAATCCACTCTGAGTCCCTTCGGGAAGATGGTGGCAGGATATAAATACAGTGTGTTGTTATTATTATTATTATGTGTTTGACAGAACACATTTCTGGGCATATTTTATAACAGAAACCTACCATCTTGATACAATTGAAGAACCAATTAATATTCCTTTTTAAGCGAACAGTAGCAATAAGAGCAGAATGTCAAACTCATTCTTCTAGCTATTCCCATGTGTGTGATGAAATTAAAATATATTTAATTATCCTAAAGGCAAGAAGAGATAGGTACACATGGGATTCCTTTGGGAGGAAATCTCAGAATTGCACAAACTAGGCATTGCTACAGGTGGGCATTAAATTATCTTCCAACTAAACTGAATGTAAGATCTCAGTGAATGTGGTATACGGTGAGTTTGGCATTCACATTCAAGGGCAGATATTTTTAACTGTCATTCTGACTCAGTTGCATTACAGTTTAACTCTGCTAAACCCAAAGGAAAATCCTGCATTACTCAGAATATTGCACTTCAACCATTCTAAGCATGAATTGAGTTAGCCAGTGTCATATGTTGAACTGCAGGGATTGTCTGCAAGTATGTGTACTGTAATCCGCTCTGAGTCCCCTTCGGGGGTGAGAAGAACAGAATATAAATCCCGAATAGATTACTGCAACGCACTCTACGTGGGGCTGCCTTTGAAGACAGTTCGGAAACTGCAATTAGTCCAACAGGCGGCAGCCAGATTACTAACGGGAGCTACATACAGGGAGCATACCACCCCCTGTTGTGTCAGCTCCACTGGCTGCCTGTTCAATTCCGAGCTCAAGTCAAAGTGCTGGTTTTGACCTTTAAAGCTCGGTTCTGGCCCAGCTTATTTGTCCGAACGCATTGGCCACTACGTCCCACCTCATAATTTAAGATCATCCGGGGAGACCCTGCTCTTGCTCCCGCCTACTTCTCAAATGCAGTTGTTGGGGACGAGAGATAGGGCCTTTTCGGAGGTGGCTCCTTGCCTGTGGAACGCACTCCCAATTGATATACGATCAACCCCATCCCTCCTGGCATTCAGGAAAAAAGTGAAATCCTGGTTATGGGACCAGGCGTTTGCTCATTAGCACGATACAGCACTTTAGATTGGATTGAAATGGCAAACTGGTAGACATGACCCAATGCTTCTTTTATGGACGGAATACTGTTTTTAACTTATGTGAATGTATATGATGTATTTTAATGCTAATTGTATTTTAATGTATTTTAATGCTAACTGTATTTTAATGTATTTAATTTTGACTGTTTTTGGTTTTCTATTACATGTATACTGTGTTTTTGGCATCAAATTGTTGCCGTTGTTAGGCCGCTCTGAGCCCCCCCCCCCCCCAGGGGTTTGAGAAGAAGCGGGGTAGAAATGGTGGAAATAAATAAATAAATAATAAAGTAAATAAATAAATAAATAATTTTCTGTGTCCGCAGGCATCCTTTTTCTGCAGTTTGGAGATGAGACAAGACGGGTTCACATCACCCATGAAATTAGCAGCATGGATACTCTTCATGCCCTCATCGTCCACATGTTTCCCCAGAAGTTGACAATGGGCATGCTGAAATCTCCCAACACTGCCATCCTGATTAAGGATGAATCCCGCAATGTGTTTTATGAGCTGGAGGATGTCAGGTGAGAAATAGGCTTCAACATTCCTTGGTGAAAGCTTAACAGTTACTATCACACAACTTGGAACCTTATTTACTTATTTAACAGATCACAGTAAATGTTATTTGTATCCCCCCTACACCCTTCTCACTTCTTTGCTAATCTTTATTCATTACTTTAAGAGTAATGTGGGAGGAATGTGTTACTTTTGCAAATGTCATTACACACAGACAAGACAGACAACTGTACATAGATAGAGGTATATATAGTCTTTCCTATCTTCGTCTTGGAGGCTGTGTTCGGTTCTGGCCACAGGGGAGGGGGATGCTGTCGCTCCATCTTCCCTACTGAAGAGCTTTCTTCATAATTTCCTCCTTAATTGAATTGCCAACATTTTTCTGGCATTTCCTCATGGGTGCCTTAATACCTTCCCGCTTTTTAGAGCGGTACCTATTTATCTACTCACATTTGTTTTCTAATTGCTAGGTAGGCAGAAGCTGGGCTAAAGGCCAGGAGCTCACCTTGACCTGGGCTTTGAACTGTCAACCTTTCAGTTGGCAAGATTTACTGCAGCTGTCGGTTAACCTGCTGTGCTAAAGCCTGACCCATTTCTAAACCAGAGGGTAGTCATATTTTCATATTGCTTAAGATAAATCATAATTAACTTAAGCTCAATTGATTTCATTGCACCTACCATACTATGTCTCAAATCAATCCAGTATATTTACATGAAAAAAAATGCTTCAGCAGTATTTGGTGAGTGAACATATACAGTGTTCCCTCACTTATTGCTGGGTTTAGGTTCCAGGACCTCTCGTAATAAGTGAAAAACCGCAATATAACTCTATTTTAATATTTATACATTATTTTAGTAGTTATACACTATTTTAAGTCTTTGTAAACTTAAAATAAAGTGAAGGAAAGGAAGGAAGGAAAGACCCTTCAAGGCTGGAGGGAGGGAGGACTGAGGAGGGAAAGTGCCTTGGAGAGCGGCAGCAGCAAAACCACACGAAACAGCAAAAATATCATGATATATATTTTAAATTAATATTTTTTTAAAATCCGCAAAACAGCGAGTCGCAATAAGCGAAGTAGCAACGGAACACTGTATTCCATATTTTGTCTATTCCAACTACAGTTCTGTCCTCGTGATGCACTTTCCCCCCACCCTTAATGGAGATCGAACCCCATTGTTCCCCCCTTTTGAGCTTCTCCTTCAGAAACACATTCTCCCACTTCTTCTCTCATCCAGGGCTTTATCAATTTTATCCTGTGCATTTGGCCCGTCCACTGTGTTCTTCTTCTCTATCATGTCATTTTGTAACTGCTTATTTTATTTTGGTTTTTCATGTATTTTATTTTGATGTTACTTTTGGTTTCTTTGTATTTTATTTTGCTGTACTGTAATTTTGGGCTTGGCCTCATGTTAACCACCCCGAATCCCCTTTGGGGAGATTTATTTATTTATTTACTTTATTTATATTCCGCTCTTCTCACCCCGAAGGGGACTCAGAGCAGATTACAGTACACATACTTAGCAGACAATCCCTGCTGTTTCAACATACTCAACATATAGACGAACAGAGGCAAACTCTGGCCACCAGGGGGAGCTGATGCACTCCTCATCTCTCAGCGTTCCCAGCGTCCCTTGTTGTTCCTTCCGCATTCCTCAGCGTTCCTGGAGTTCTTTAATGGCCTCATAATTCAGTCAAAATTTGCCTCCCCACTTTATCTCCTACTTGACAGATGCAACTGTCTTTCGGGCTGCAAAGGTCAACAGCAGGCTACAGTTAAAGCTCGAGCACCCACCTCGACCCGGGCAGACCTCGAACTCATGACCTACTGGTCAGAGAGAACTTATGCAGCTGACACTTAGCCAGCTGCGCCACATTCCCGGAGATGGTGGTGAGGTATAAATAAATATTATTATTATTATTTCTTAGGCAACAAATATGTCAGAAAGGTCTAGGCCTCACCCTAAAAAGCAGAGACATTGCAAGAAAAAGGGCATGTGAAAATCCAGCCATTCAGGCAATAAACAAATGTGACTGTGTATTGTAGTTTGGTTTTTTTTCATTACAGCAAAACTGTAGGAGGTTGGGTGTAACACATTATGTGCGTAACAAAAAGTTCTTCCAATATCATATTCATTAAGAATACACTCTGTCTAGACACCTGTTGTTTGTTAGACTTAGCTCTGTTTTTCTATTCCTCTCAGATCAAACTGTTGAGAATTTAAAGCTCCTTCTGGATTAGACCATCTGGCCTAGCACACTGTCTCTTAACAGTATGGTGTGTTTGTGTGTCCCTTCAAGTCACCTGGTGACTTATGACAATCCTTGTGATTTTCATAGAGATTACCTCAAGGTGGCATTGTCAGTTCCTTCTTTTGAAATGTAGCCTATAGCAGTGTTTCCCAACCTTTTCTGAGCCGCGGCACACTTTTAACATTAAAAAAATCTGGGGGGAGAACACCACCAACCAAAATGACACAAAATGACACTCTAACACAGTAAAGAACAGCTGGGGGATGGTGGCCTGCTGGGAGCAGCTGCTGGGAGTGCCGAAGCTGGGGGAGGGGGAGGAGCCAGGCCATGCCACATCCCGCCCCCTCCCCCCGGCTTCAGCTCTCCCACAGCTTCTCCAGCCTTGAGGGGGCAGTGCCAAGCTAGCGGTGGCAGAGCCAGCACAATGCTGGCTTGGCCCCAGCCCCTCAAGACTGGAGAAGCTGCGGGAGAGCTGAATCCAGAGGGGAGGGGGCGGAGCCAGGCCATGCCATGCCCCGCCCCTCCCCCTGGCTTCAGCTCTCCCACAGCTTCTCCAGCCTTGAGGGGAAGTGCGAGCGAGGGGCGGGAGCCATGGCCCCTGTCCCCAGCAGCGCTCTCCGCCATGACTCCCGCCCCTTGCTCGCTGAAGCCGTGTGGAGCATGAGCAGTGGACGGGCTTCAGTGGGCGGGGCTCCTCCTCCACGCAGCTTCAGTGAGCAAGGGGCGAGAGTCATGGCGGGAGTCATGGCAGATTGGAGGCTGGCTGGGGAAATGGCCAAAGGAGACAGCGCTCCGGCCCCTTCTTCTTTTTCTTTGCTGCCGCCTGGCTCTTCCTCCTCCTCCCCCAAGCAGCAGGAGTTCGGCAGGAGGAGGGGGGGAAGGAAGGGAGGCAGAGAGCTTTTCTCGCAGCACAGCAGGAGGTCCGTCACGACACACTACTGTGCTGCGTCACAGCGGTTGGGAAACACTGGCCTATAGCACCTGGTATTCTTTGGTGGTCTCTCATCCAAGTATTTACCAGGATTTTCCCTGCTTTAACTTTCAAGATCAGATGGGATCTGGTGCTCTTAGATATTTAGGCTCTGTCTCTAAGAATAGCTTGCCTGAAGTCACTGTGACGTTCACATGCAGGGGTTTGAGGAAACAACAGTCCCCAATCCATCAATCCCATCACATTCTTGGACCCCACCATCCATTATTCAGCTGCTTAAAGGCTCTGAAACTGGAACGATTGTAGCTGGAAGGCAATCATAAAACTGCCTTTCACAAATGGTCTTGATGCCTCTTTTAAAGCAGTGGACAGTACCGCATCTTGCAGCAGATAATTTCATCATCCATTAATTATGTGTTATGTGAAGCATTTCCTTTTGTGCGTCCACGATCTCTGGGCAATCAGTTTAATTGGGGCTGCTGTTGCTGACTTTTAATATTATGAAAAAGGGAGACAAATGTACTTCTAGCCGCTCTCTCTCCACACTGAGCATAATTGTGAGAGACTTCTGTCAAATTGTTCCTTAGTCATCCCTAGTTTATCATTACCCCTTCCATAAACCCCTGGTGTATCCCACATTAAGCAATTCTGAGAAATCAGAGAGCTGCCACATATCTGCCTTTGGCAGCATCAGTGTTTGGAGTCATGCAGAATTCCTCTGATGTGAAGCTTAGGGATTCAGCCTTAAAGTTTCTAGCAAGTGCTAGATATCGCTGTAATTCATTGGTAGAGTATTGAACCTAAACACAAAATCTATATGCAAGAGCCAAAGAGGAACTGTGTGGGAAAAATCCATATATATGTATTCACCCAGATTTTGCATTCGATGTGCAAATCCTCTTTTTTTTTTTGGATGGGTTTGGGCATGCTGATCTGCACCTGCATGAAGGCCTCCGGCAGCTGGCAATGGCCAGTGATCTCACCAAATTGCTTCTGTGCAAAAGTGCTCTTCCAGCAAGCACCAGCCAATCCATCTGCAATGCCAGAAATACAGCTTAATGGTGTAACATTAGAAAATGTTGATCATTTCCACTACCTTAGCAGCCACCTCTCCACAAAAATCAACATTGACACTGAAATGCAACACCGCCTGAGCTCTGCGAGTGCAGCATTTTTCGGAATGAAGCACAGAGTGTTTGAGGGCCAGGACATCTGTAGGGATACCAAGGTGCTTGTTTATAAAGCCATTGTCCTCCCAACCCTCCTATATGCGTGCGAAACGTAGACTATCTACAGACATCACATGCAACTCCTAGAACGATTCCATCAGCGTTGCCTCCGAAAAATCCTGCATATCTCTTGGGAAGACAGGTGGACAGATGTCAATGTGCCAGAAGAAGCAAAGACCACTAGTATTGAAGCAATGATCCTCCACCATCAACTCCGCTGGGCCAGTCATGTTGTCCGAATGCCCGATCACTGTCTCCCAAGGCAGTTACTCTACTCCGAACTCAAGAACAGAAAACAGAATGTTGGAAGACAGGAAAAGAGATTTAAAGATGGGCTCAAAGCCAACCTTAAAAACTGTGGCATAGACTCTGATGCCTGGGAAGCCCTGGCCCTTGAGTGCTCTAGCTGGAGGTCAGCTGTGACCAGCAGTGCTGTAGAAGTTGAAGAGGCATGGATGGAGGGCAAAAGAGAGAAACGTGCCAAGAGGAAGGCATGTAAAACCAACCCCGACTGGGACTGCTTTTCGCATGGAAGCCAATGCCCTCATTGTGGGAGAGCATGTGGGTCAAGAATAAGGCTCCACAGTCACCTATGTACCCACTGCCAAGATTGGAGGACAATCTTACTCGGATAACGAGGGATCGTGTAAGTAAATAAAGTAAATAAGCTTCTGTGCAGCTACCACTGTAATTGGCAGTAACTTATCTGGCTCTTGGAAAAATAACTAACATGTTGGTTTGGTTGTTTTGCCTTTTATTTCTTACAGAGATATCCAGGATAGAAGCATTATCAAAATCTACCGGAAAGAGCCCCTTTATGCCTCCTTCCCTGGATCCCATATTACTAATGGTGACTTACGGGTAAGAGCACCTTATTATACAGGAGCTATCCCTTTGTTGTTACCTTCTTTGAATGTGGGTGAACCAAGTGGGGTGGGTAGATTACTAAATTCCATTCACACCAGTGTTGGTGATGGAAGTTTGTTGTTCCATGATGTGGATGGCATTAGGTTGCAAAAGCTTGTAGCCACTAGTACATTTCTGCAGCCATGCAACAACATGGGGTTTAAAAAAGATACTGACTACATATAATAATTCTTTTTCAAGACCTACTGCTTCCTAGACTGAAAAAAAAAAGCAGGATAGTTGGGTAGATTTCCCCTTTTCCTTTGCAACATGAAAGCTTTTGATTTTGATGTAGGAGTTTCTTTTGACTGTCAACCTTCTAGAAAGTGACAGTAATTCCTTGGAGTCCGGTCTAGGCTCCATTCTTCTTCTTTGGCAGGACTGATAAACTTAGAACTGGATTCACTCAAAGGCAACCCTGATTCTGTGGAGTACTTTATTTCCCCTAGGATTTCAATGTTTGAGAAATGTTGAATCACCTTTATCCTTTGAGAGGATCCTGTGCTTCTGATAGCTGTAGAGGAAGGTAATGCGCACAAGAACCGTATTTTAGCATAAGATATCTCTAGGTTTGAATAAAATAGCACATCTTCTGGTTACACAAAATCAGTGCTACTCTTTAGGCAGACAGAACACAGGAAGCTAATTTGGAGACAATCCAATACAGTTACATAAAATTAAAGGACCCCCGCATATTATTATTTATTATCTATTTACTTCATTTATATTCCGCTCTTCTCACCCCGAAGGGGACTCAGAGTGGATTACAGTACATATACTTTGCAGACAATCCCTGCAGTTCAACATATACTGTACATATATTGACGAACATAGACAAAGACGAACAAAGAGGCAAACTTCTGGCCACCAGGGGGAGCTGACGCACTCCTCATCTCTCTCAGCGTTTTCCAGCTTCCCTTGTTGTTCTTCCGCATTCCTTTCAGCGATTCCTGGAGTTGTTTATGGCCTCATAAATCAGTCAAAATTCGCCTCCCCACTTAATGTGGTACTTTTATCTCCTACTTGACAGATAAACTGTCTTTCGGGCTGCAAAGGTTGACAGCAGGCTACACTTAAGGTCAGGCACCCACCCCGACCTGGGAAGGCCTCGAACGCATGACCTACAGGTCAGAGAGATCTTATTCAGCTGACACTTAGCCAGCTGCGCCACTTCCCAGTGCATAAATGATCAATTATCCTCATAGTACAATTTTTTTAAGTTGCTATGGTGTCCCAGCCTATTGGTGTGCCCCCCCCTCGTAGTGTGCCCCCAGCCTCTTGGTATGGCCCCTCAGCCTCGTGGGCTAAGTCCAGTACCAATGGTGCCAGAGGCTCAGGCCGAGAATGAGGAAGATGGATGGCCTGAGGTGGACACTTCTGCAGATGCAGACCTATCATGGGATAACGACTGGTTGCATGGTTATTTGCCCGAGGAAGGGGTTAATGAAGATTCTATGGAAATAAGTTTTGAAACTGCAAGTGAGAATTTTTTCGACCTTGACTCTCACAGGAACCCATCTCCCTTGCCAGCTGGGGCTGAGGGAATTAGGGAGGATGAACTTTCCCATCAAGATAGTAGTCCACCTGGTGTGACTAACGAGCAGGCTAGTTTTGATCGAAGGGTGATCCGTTCGAGGCGGAGAGATTGGAATGTAAAACAGAGGATTCAGTGGACTCACAGAAAATAGATTTGCTTTTAAGACTGGCTCTGGTCAAAGTCCAGTAGACTGGAAGCTACGTTTGGACTGAACGGTTCTCTGCACCAAGTCTCCAAGTACAAGAAATTGCTGGGCCGGATTTGCCCTGGTGCTCCAAGTACCTTGTTGACCATCGTTTCGGTTTGCCTAGACTCTAAGTTCCTGTTTTCGGCCGCCGGAGCAGCCTGCCTTTGTTTGGGATTGCTTTCTTTGGAATATACTCCATTTTGGAAAACCTTTCCAGTTATACCTTGGGACTTGCTTTTGCTTCATACCTTTACCTTTTTGGACTATATTATTCTAAATAAAAGTAGTTTCTAGAGCCGCTTGTGTGTGTGTGGTCTGGGGGGGGGGGGCACGTTCCCGGTCTGAGACGCAACAGTTGCTCCTAATTTGATGTTCCTCTGAAGCAATTAAATTAGCTACATTTTAATTACTTTACCAAAAGTACTATACGCAGTTCTATAAGCTGTTGCCTATATACTTTCCTCCCATGCTTCCTTTTGTGTCCTGAACACTTATGAGCATGTGACATGCCTGAATCCCACAGTTGAACTAATAATTAAGGCCACATCAATTGAACTGTCACAGGTACTAAATGCTATCATTGCAGTGGAAAGAATTGAAGTTGTCCCTTGTTTAGTTAGAATCATGATATATAATGCAACTATATTTTCATTGCTGGAGAAAGGGAATTTATTACAAAAAAATTACTCACTTCTAATTAGTCATTCCAAGTGCCTACCAGGGTGCATGAACAGAAAAACACGCAACCAGCATGTAAATACACAATCATGACTGTTTGGGGAATTAGGATAAGAAAATGCTGAGAATGAAAAAAATAATAATGGAGACTGGGTTGTTGTGAGTTTTCCAGACTGTATGGCCATGTTCCAGAAGCATTCTCTCACAATGTTTTGCCTGCATCTATGGCAGGTTCCAACAGACCTCACAACCTCTGAGGATGCCTTCCATAGATCATCAGGAGAAAATGTTTCTGGAACATAGCCATACAGCCGGGAAAACTCACAACAACCCATTGATTCTGAGCATGAAAGCCTTCGACAATAATGGAGATAGTAATAGTGTTTATGTGTATGTTGGAGTAATGAGCATGACACTGATCACTTCCAGCAATGTAGTTATCGGAATGAGGGTACTCAGAGCTTAGGGACAAAATAATCAGGATGTTATTCGAAGTAACATGTTCTAGACCAGTGATTCTCAACCTGTGGGTCCCCAGATGTTTGGCCTTCAACTCCCAGAAATCCTAACAGCTGGTAAATTGGCTGAGATTTCTGGGAGTTGTAGGCCAAAACACCTGGGGACCCACAGGTTGTGAACCATTGTTCTAGACCAGGGGTGGGCAATTACCGGCCCTCCATGTGTTTTGGACTTCAACTCCCAGAAATCCTAAGAGCTGGTAAACTGGCTAGGATTTCTGGGAGTTGAAGTCCAAAACACCTGGAGGGCCGGTAATTGCCCACCTCTGTTCTAGACAGTAGGAAGTGAAGGGGAGTGGCTGCTGTTCTTGGTTGAGGAAGCAGTTGTGTTAAGAGTCATTATCAGATAGAATAGTTATCTCAAAGGTAGTGTACGTCTACACCAAGCAAACTTCATCCCTCCATGTGTTTTGGACGTCAACTCCCACAATTCCGAACATACTGCGGAAGTTAAAGTCCAACACCTGGAGGGATGAAGTTTGCCCATGTCTGGTTTATACACTTCTGTTAGTGTTCCGGACCTTGGTAGAATTTGGTACTTGCCTGAAAATGCATATATTGTGAACCTTCCAGGTTTCATATGTTTGAAATGGTAATAAAAGGACAGGTTTAAATAAGTGGGACCATCTCCTAGGAAACTCCAGCCTAAAGATAACCATCTTCCCTGATCTGGAAGCAAAGTTTCAGTGTTCCTTTGCCTTGTCTCCCTTGGCTAATAGAGCGTCAATAGATCAACCATAGAAACAAATGTGTGTGTTTTGCATAATATATTCTTATAGTAGAGTGCGTATAATGAGATCGAATTTGAGGCATTCATGCAGAAGATGAAGACTGCTGAACTCATAGGCATAATTCACACAGCAGGTAAAATGTTAAAATGCTTCCATGATTATACCACTTTCATATTGCAAGTAGGAGAGGGCAATATTTAATGTTTCTCAGCAAATGAAATTGCAGAAAATTATATACCAGGGAGGAAAATTCTGGCACATTTCCCCTTACATACCAGAGTTTTTTGTGGAAATGTGTAGATGCTACCACAATGATAATGATGATGGTGCATGTTACCTACATCCACAGAACACTCAAATGGGTATAGTTAATCTTGGCAATCCCATCTTTTCTTTGCAAGAGCTAGGCCATAGGAAGAAATGATGGGAGTGGTATTCATTTGCTTTTATCTTTCCCCTCCACCTCTTTAACCAAAGGCCTATTATCAATGCCACATGTTTTATGGGGCAGATTAGAGTGCTAACATTCCCATCTTCTCTGACCTTTTGTCTCCTCAGAGAGAAATGGTCTACTCTTCCAGGGAGTCCTCTCCCACCCGGCGCCTGAACAGTATGTCCCCTGCTTCCCATCTCACTTCTGGTTCTCCCCCACCGGTGCTTCAGTCCTCCTCACCGTCCCGTTCCCGTATGTCTTATAGTGGAGGGCGCCCGCCTTCCTATGCAGGCAGCCCTGTACACCACAGTGAACGCCTCTCCAACCTGCCTCCGGCCCAGGGTGTCTCACCAAGCCCAAGTGCGATTTTGGAACGCCGGGACGTCAAGCCAGATGAAGACCTGGCTGGGAAGAACATGGTGCTCGTGAAGAACGAAGGCCTGTATGCTGATCCTTACAGTATGGTGCATGAAGGACGTCTGAGCATTACATCCACTCAGTCACTGGCTGGGATGGGAGACCCATTTGCTTATCCTGGGGGTCTCTATAAGCGAGGCTCCGTCCGGTCTCTCAGTACCTATTCAGCAGCTGCCCTGCAGTCAGAACTTGAAGATAGCTTATACAAGCCCAATGCACAGATATATAGTGATACCTATGGTCCAGGGATGGGCTTTCGCTTGCCCCCATCCTCCCCCCAGAAAATTGCTGATGGCCGCCTAGTAGACGTTCAGCAGAGCCAAAGCCCCCACAGCCCTTATTCGGGGCCTCCAAGCCGGTCTTCACCAGTTCGCCAGACTTTTCGCAAAGACTCTTGTTCCTCTGTCTTCATGGAAAGCCCTGTCAACAAGCCACGGAATTCTAGTTCTTCAGGGCCCCCTGAGCTCTTCCCTGGTCCTGGAGAACGTCCCCTTTCAGGATTCAGTTCGCCTGTGCCTGCCAAGGATACAGAAACAAGGTAAGACAATTATGATGAGGTTTCATTATATTATGATGGTTATAGTTAATATCTGTCATTGTAAGACCTTGTTCACTGCTCTGGCCAGTATTTGCATATTATTGGAGCTTGACACCGGCATACAGATCCTGATTTTCTGAACAGTAATTGTCACTGTGCAAAAACAGAAGTATAAAGTTTGGAAAAGGACATATCTATTCCTCAGTACAAAATGTCCAGAGTGGTTTTAACAAGTTAATTCATGCCAATTACCATGAATTCAGCAATCTCAGATGAGCACGCTGCCTATTTAGCCTCTTTATCTGCTTTATTATGTATTCTTGTAATGAAGTCTCCAAAACCTGCTTGCCTATGTTCTTCCTGCTTTTTTATTTCCATGTAAGGAGTGACTTGAGAAACTGCAAGTTGCTTCTGGTGTGAGAGAATTGGCCATCTGCAAGGACATTGCCCAGGGGACACCCAGATATTTTTTTTATGTTTAGCCATCCTTGTCGGAGACTTCTCTCATGCTCCTACATAGGGAGAGAGGGAGCTCATCCGCACCCTCCCCAGATTTAAACCTCCGACTGGGTGCTCCTATCCTTCCTGCTGAAAGTATGCAATCTACAAACCCTAGACCAGGATATGCAGTATTTTGTTTCTTAGATGTTTTAGATTCCAGCTCCTATTATTCCTGCCTATTGGCCTTGCTAGCTGTACTTTATGGAGTTGTAGTTTAAAGCAGTATTTTTCAACCCTGGGGGTCGGGAACCCTGGTGGGGGTCGCGAGGGGGTGTTGGAGGGGTCACTAAAGACCATCAGAAAACACAGTGTTTTTTGTTGGTCATGGAGGTTCTATTGGTAGTTTGGCCCATTTCTATCGTTGGTGGGATTCAGAATGCTCTTTGATTGTAGGTGAATTATACATCCCAGCAACTACAACTCCCAAACGTCAAGATCTCTTTTCTCCAAACTCCACAAGTTTCACATTTGGGCATATTGAGTTATCTGTGCCAAATTTGGTCCAGATCCATAATTGCTCAACAACTCCAAAACTCAAGAACAATCCCCACCAAAGCCTTCTAATATTTTCTCTTGGTCATGGGAGTTCTGTGTGCCAAGTTTGGTTCAATTCCATCATTGGTGGAGTTCTTTGTAGGTTAACTATAAATCCCAGCAACTACAACTCCCAAATGACAAAATCAATCCTCCTCAACCCTACCAGTATTCAGATTTGAGTGTATTGGGTATCTGTACCAAATTTGGTCCAGTGAATGAAAATACATCCCACATATTATATATTTACATTACAATTCATAACAGTAGAAAAATTTGTTATAAAGAAGCAACGAAAATAATTGTTTGGTTGAGGGTCACCACAACTGTATTAAGGGGTCTTAGCATTAGGAAGGTTGAGAAACACTGGTCTAAAGCATCTGGAAGGCATGAGATTACTCAACTCCTTTCTATGCTCTATGTGACTCTTACCCAACTTTTTGGGCTTTTGTTCAATAGGACTTACTGCTAATTTTTTATAAGAATCTTCGCCATGGGGAATTACATTGATGGATAATAACACAACAGTATATTACATGCTTCATGGAGCTCCATTTTAATTCCACTCCCAGTTGATTGCAGAGAAATAGTACCTTGGCGTCACCTAAGGGCTGAATAAATAACTAGTTTCACCCCATATACTTTGAATAGTTATGTGCCTTCTGTGTCCCCATAGTACTTCCTCTATTCCCCTTCTCACTATTTAGTGGCCTTTCTCTGTTGCCTTTAAGTGGCTGGCAAAAGGCAAATCGTACTGGAAAAAATACGTGCCTTATCTCCTGCTAATCTTCCTGTGCCTACATCTCCACAGCCAGCATAGTTCCTGAGCTGTCAGCTGAGTTGTCAGGGGGAATGATAGGAACAGAGCTCATTAGGATAACAAAAAGATAGAAAGAAATGATTAGAAACAGCGAGGGAAAGTGAGGATGCGTGTGAAAAGCATGCAGGAGAGGTCAAAGGAATGACAAGCATGGGCCTGTCAGAAGTTAATGTACTGGAAAGTGTGTACAAGAAATTTCTCTTCAGTGCAAAACCTTCAAGGAAGACTGGCTGAGGAACACCTTCGGGATAAACATTGTCAGGAAAGAGTGGCCAATGAAATAAACAAAAAACACATTTTGGGACAGATTTGTGGTTCTATCTTAGCCTTTTCCAAAGCGCTTCACTATTATTTTATGGTTGTCAAAGGCTTTCATTGTTGTCGAGCATTTTAGAATGGCTGTGGATAAGGCCCAAGCCATTCTGGGTAGCCTGGTGAGAAAAAAGAAGCCAATATTCCAGAATCAATCTCACCAAGTTGAAGAGAAAACCACCAAAATGTTTATTTCATTCCAGCTGGAAAGGAATCATCAGATTCCAGTAGTTCTGCCAAAGTAATCGACATGCCCATTGGGCAAAGAGATACAGTATTTATAGGCTTCAGATTCAAAAGTTCCCATGCCCACCCAGAGCTGGCGTTGTTATGATTGGCTGTGACGTCAGCAAGCCAGCAGGAGAACCAATGGCAGCCTGAGCCCTGCTTTGGCCTCTCAGCCAATGGGGTGGAAGGGAGGCAGGCAACAGGGGGACAATGAAGAAATGTCTAGCTGACTGGATTAAAATGACCAATGTTTACCAAATGGCTGGGGCCCTCAAGCCTTGCCAAGATTATTGTTCGATTTTTGGATTAATGTGTTGGCCCTATAGGCTACATTCTTTGTTTTTACAGTCCTGAGATATGGAGTTCATTGAAGGAAGTTAATGTTGGTTTCTGGCCAGATGGGTTGTCACAATGGAGAGGCTGTAGCAAAGGTCCTGGTTCCTCTCAGATAGGAAAATGCTAATCCACAGCCATTCTAAAATGCTCGACAACAATGAAAGCGTTTGACAACCACAAATGATACCATATGTCCTTAGACCCTTTTGTTCTGGGTGGCCTAGCTTCCTGATCTCCAAGGCCCAGGTCAATAGAGTCATTTAATTATTATCCATGCAAATGGGCTTGGTGAAACCTTTTGTTAGGGGATTAGTAGCTCAGGAAGCATGAGGGGACTTCCTGAGCCAGGCGAGTTGCTAGATTTTGAAATGAGTGGCTTTTTCCTTCATATTTCATATAAACATATGGGGGGGGGGGCGATACAAAAGGTTCATAAGGCATAAATCATACAAGTCCAAAAGGGAGCCCTGGCAGCCCTCCCTCCACCAAAGGTTCATATAGATCAGTGAAATATCATAAGAGTTCATAAGTGCTTGGTATAGGGTCCATAAGAGTTCCAAAGTCCATGAAAAGTTGATTAAAGGTCTTCAAAAGTTCATAGAACGTCCATAAGAGTTCATGGGGGGGTTGTAGAAAGCTGGGTAGCCGGAGTCCATTCATAAAAGAGGAGCTTCATCAATAAAAAAGAATCCAATTAATAAATAATAGCCAAATTGGTCTGATGCTAGTTTGGGCTACAGGGGCGTTGCCATGTGGGGCCGTGGGGCCATGGAAGGAGCCTTAGATTCCCACATGGGGGAGAGATAGGGGATTATGGGATCATTCCAGCTTGGTGTCCTTGGTAAAACTATGAATTACAGAGTCCTGGGGGGGGTGTCATCCCCAATCTCATCATGGCTGGAATCACTGGGTTGTTGTAGGTTTTTCAGGCTATAAGATCATGTTCTAGAAACATTATCTCCTGATGTTTTGCCTGCATCTATGGCAAGCATCCTCAGAGGTTGTGAGGTCACAACCTCTGAGGGTATTTGCCATAGATGCAGCTGAAACGTCAGGAGAGAATACTTCTAGAACATGGCCATATAGCCCGAAAAACATACAGCAACCCAGTGCTTCACTATTTTTCAAGTGCTGTGGTCTCAGGAGATAACCATTTCCAAATTGACTTTAGCCAAAGAGCAGTGACCTTGAGAGGATGACATGACCAGCCATTTTAAGGCAGACTGAAGCAACCACTTCTGGAAGCAGATAATGGAGAGAAGCAGTGAGAGTCTGCAGTGAGATCCACCAACCATTCCTCATGTGGTCATTTTCTTTCGTTGAAGGACAGAACTCCCTGTGTCTGCCCTATATTTCCTAAGACGAGGTGCTGCCCTCCGTGGCATGGAAAACAATGTCCTGATATTGATGTTGAAGTACAATTCAGCTGCCAGTTCAAGTTGTCCACGGAATGCTACTCAGTATTTCCTTCATTTTTCGGAAGTTAGCTCTCCTAAAGTCCAAGATGCGGGGTTGACTTGTCTTAGTTTCGGCCTTCCTTTGTACCTCAAATTGCAAGAGCACATGGTCACTTGCCCCAATCGGGTCCTCTGAATGTGATAGGATGAGATCAAGAGTAGCTGACCCCCTTGTTGCCTCTTCTACTTTCTGGACCATGAAATTATCTGCAAGGCAAGCAAGGAATTTGTTAAACTTTGTACTCTTGGCCGAGTTTGTTTTCCAGCAAATATCGGGATAGTTGAAATGGCCCATGACTACTATATCTCTTCTTTGTGCCTGTTTGGTCAACTGTTGGCAGAAGACTTCATCAAGTTCTTCATCCTGGCTTGGGGGTCTGTAGTAGACGCCTACAACAAGATCTTTTTGAGTCCCAGTTCCCTTGATTCTTATCCAGATGCTTTCAAGCTGTTTTCCCGGATTGCTGTCTTGCATCTCTTCTGCAGCATAACAGTTTTTGGCATATAAAGCTACTCCGCCTCCTCTCCCTTCATTCGGTTTCTGAGAAAGAGATTATAGCCCTCGATGTCTACATTCCAGCAATATGAGTAATCACACCAGGTTTCAGTGATGCCTATGACATCATATTTGTGGTGTTGTGCTAAAAGTTGGAGTTTGTCTTGCTTATTTCCCATGCTCTGTGCATTAATGTTAAGACATGTGAGCCCCTGAGATTTTCATTTCAGTACTTGGTTGTCGTGTTTGTGCAGCCCTCTGTTTAGCCTTCTAGCAGTTCCCTGACATTGCGGGTAAAGTACTGTTCGTAAGCCTGTTGTCCTGTCCCCCCCCCCCGGTGGACTTAGTTTAAAGTACGCCTAATGAGGTTTGTGAGTCTGTGAGCAAAAACGTGCACCCCATCCTTTGCCAGTAGGCCAGCCACCTGGAAAAGCAGGCCATGGTTGAGGAAGCTAAAGCGTTCCTCCTGACACCATTTTCTAAGCCAGTTATTGGCCTGTACTATTTTTCCGGCCCTTGTAGGACTGTGTCTTAAAACTGGGAGGAGGGATTAAAAGACCACCTGTACATTACATTGTTTTAGCTTTGTTCCGAGAGCTCGAAAATCATTTATGATCTTTTGAAAAGTATGTCTAGCAATATCATTCGTTCCTACATGAATCAACATAAATATGTTATCATGAAAACATATTTATGGATCATGTACACCATGATGAATATCTATCTCTGTCTTATTTAAACTTGGCTTTCCCCAAAGAGTTCTTTTTCTAACTCGATCACTGCTTTATTCTGTTGCCTTCATGTTCTGGTGTGTAGTCTTCCCACGGTGATCTAGTTGTTCACGGCAGAAAAACAGGATACGGGATTACATGCTCCTTTGGTCTGATTTGGCCGGAGTCTTGTTGCATTCTTAATTTCCTTATATCCTCAAGAAGCCAGTTTTGTTCCATTGCTCCTCAGTTTTTATTGTATTAAGAAGAAGTTGCTCTTCCAAAGAGTTTTGGGAAGCATACTAAACGTTTTTTTAAAAAAGCTTGGCCTTAAAAATAAGAAATATGTTCATTCTTCTGCTGAGTTTTCTAGAAAATTAAGTTGCTTCTCAAATACTTAAAAGATTATTTTAGCATTTAGGTTCTTTTTACACTGTTGCCAATTACCTAGGATGTTCCAAATAAGACAGAGGCACATAGTGCATAATGTTTTAAAATGAAACCAGCATAAATAAATTAGGATGCTCCCTCCTTGCTTAGAGATAAGGGAGATCATTCTTTGATCCATTTTTTTTAGCAAACGTATGGTGGTCCGTGCTCTTGTTACATCTAGGATAGACTACTGCAATGCGCTCTATGTAGGGTTGCCTTTGAAGACTGTTCGGAAGATTTGAATAGTCCAATGAGAGACAGCCAGGTTAATAACTGGGACAGCATACATGGAGCACATAATTCCCACGTTGTGTGAGCTCCACTGGTTGCCAGTTTGCTACCCAGCACAATTCAAAAGTGCTGGCTTTAGCCCATAAGGCCCTAAACTGCCCCAGCCCAATCTGCCTGTCCAAACACATCTCCTCCTATGAACCATCAAGGAGATTAAAATTTTCCGGGAAGGCCCTGCTCTCAGTCCTTCCACCATTATTGGCAAGGACGAGAGAAAGGGCCTTCTCAGTGATCACCCCTTGGCTATGGAACTCCCTCTCTGGTGAGATTAGATCAGCCTCCTCCTTCCTGTCCTTCAAAAAGATGGTAAAGACTTGGTTGTGGGACCAAGCCTTTGAGACAGTGCAATAAGGCAACAATAGGAAACTTTACCCTGCTGACCAAATTCGGTATGGCTGATCTGAGGTGGTTTTAGATCATTGATTTCAAAGTGGAGATTACTGATTTTAGTGTTTATGTATATTTATAGTTTATTTTATGTTCTGGCATTGAATATTTGCTGTATATATGTTGTGCTCTGCCCTGAGTCCCCTTTGGGATGAGAAGAGCAGAATATAAATGCTATGAATAAATAAATAAATATCTACATTGCACTTCTCATGCTAAGTAAGTAGATTGGTCTCAGGTTGCAGAACTCTTAATTTTTCAAGTAAAAACCACACATAAAAACACATGGTGGTAGTTCCATGCAAAACACATATATATTATGGAGAGTTGCACATAAATATGTGAGTTGAGAAAAATGTACAGAAAGTATTTATGTTTACAAAAATTGTGTTTGAAATTAAATTCAAATGTGGACAGGTTATCTTCCTGCCAATGCATATTGCTGTGAAAATTGTGTGGAAACAACTCCTCAGTTTTTCCCCCCTCTTGTCAGGAGCCACTTGAGAAACTGCAAGTCGTTTCTGATGTGAGAGAATTGACCGTCTGCAAGAATGTTGCCCGGGTATGCCCAGATGTTTGATGCTTTACCATCCTTGTGGGAGGAGTCTCTCATGTCTCCACATGGGGAGCTGGAGCTGACAGAGGGAGCTCAACCAGCTCTCCCTGGATTCGAACTGCTTCCCTAGAGAGTGTGAAACACGATTTTGATATCAAACAACAGACAGCAATACTACCGCACACGAGTTTAACCCATTGCGTCACCGGGGGCTCCTTCTGAATGAATACTTGTGAAAAAGACACACACCAAATATAGATTGATTGAACAATTCCTATCATCCCTGCTGCCTTTCTGTTATTCGAAGGAAAACAGGAAAAGCACCTATTCTTTTCTAGCTGTGATTCACTGGTCCTCTTTCACCTTCCCCACCTTCTTTCTTTCAGGGAGCGCATGGAAGCCATGGAGAAGCAGATTGCCAGCCTCACTGGCTTGGTGCAAAGTGCATTGATGAGAAGTTCTGACGCAGAAACACCTAGGTAAGAGATTGCTATTCATGCTCTTCTTCCATTGGCACTGGAAGATGAGGATTTCCCCTACAAAATGTGAAATAGGATTTTGGTATCAAACTACAGATCCATTTCTAGCAAAAAACCTTCTAGCAGAAGATGGGGCCAAAATGGAATCAGGGTTAAATGTGACTCTGGACCAAGAAACTTCAGACTTCAGATCCTTAGTCATCCATGAGACTAATAAGGTAGGGCGGTATGATTCAAAAGAGGACAGCATATTTAATAACTGAGGAGAGGGGGAGAGAAAATCCCTTTTTATATTATTTTATTTATTTATTTACTCGGCTTTTATGCCGCCACTCCCAAATAGGCTCGAGGCGGCTTACAGCCAGAAAGCAAGACAATGTGCAATAAACAAATACACTCTAAAATGCGATACAGAATACAAGATAAAAATACACAATAAAACATCATTAAAAACACAGTTAAAATAATTAAGACGGTCTGGCAACATTGGCATGGCTTGGGGGACCCGCTGGGCCTATACCTGGAAAGCCAGCCGGAAGAGGTGAGTCTTACATGCCCGCCTAAATGGGAGTAAGTCATGGATAGCCTGTGTGGCTGGCGGAAGGGCATTCCACAATATCGGCGCTATGACCGAGAAGGCCCTTTGGCGAGTGGCAGTTCTTTTGGCCACTTTAGCGGAGGGGACAGCTAGGAAATTAGAATCCTCCGAGCGAAGTGATTTAGAAGGGTAATATGGGGTGAGACGGTCCCTCAGATACGCTGGCCCCAGGCCGTGTAAGGCCTTAAAGGTAAGAACCAACACTTTGAAGGTAATCCGGTGCTCGATAGGCAGCCAGTGCAGATCCTGCAAAATGGGTGTTATATGGCATCCTGCTGGGGAGCCAGACAGGAGCCGGGCGGCAGTGTTCTGCACCAGCCTGAGCTTCCGGGTTACCGACAGAGGAAGGCCAACGCAAAGAGCGTTACAGTAACCTAGCCTCGAGATGACCGTGGCTTGGATCACCGTGGCCAGGTCAGACCGGAACAGGCAGGGGGCCAGCCTCCTTGCCTGTCGGAGATGGAAGAAGGCAATCTTGCTGACCGCAGAGACCTGGGTCTCCATGGTCAGCTGGGAGTCCAAGTGGACCCCCAGGCTCTTCACGGAAGATGATGGGCATAATGCCGCACCGTCCAGGGTCGGAAGCTGGACATCCCCACCGCCCGGACGACCCGGCCACAAGATCTCCGTCTTCGCCGGATTCACCCTCAACCTACTGGCTCACAGCCATCCAGTAACGGCTTCGAGGCAGCGCTGGAAATTATTGGGGACGGGGCCAGACCTGTCCTCCACCCTCAGAATGAGCTGAGTGTCGTCAGCGTACTGGTGACACTCAAGCCCATAACTCCGCACCAGCTGTGCAAGCGGCTGCATGTAGATGTTAAATAATAGAGGGGAAAGAATGGCCCCCTGCGGACTCCACAAACTAATGGGGAGCCCTCGGAGACCACTCCACCCCTCCTCACATGCTGAGACCGCTGGTGGAGGAAGGAGGTCAGCCATTTAAGGGCTGTCCCCCTCACTCCAGCCATGGCCAGGCGGTGGATCAAAAGATTGTGGTCGACCGTGTCAAACGCTGCCGTGAGGTCCAATAACACGAGCAGCGCAGACCCGCCCTGGTCAAGCTGGCAGCGGAGTTGGTCTGTGATGGAGACCAGGACCCTCTCGAACGGAAGCCGGACTGGAAGGGGTCTACCCATGTTGCATCATCTAAGAAGGACTGCAACTGCTCCATTACTGCCCTCTCAACTACCTTCCCCAGGTACGAGAGGTTCAACACTGGTCGGTAGTTGGAGGGAACCGCCGGATCTAAAGACGGTTTCTTCAGTAATGGAGCTACCACCGCCTCTTTTAAGCACTCTGGAAAGACTCCTTGCTCAAGGGAGCTATTTACGATATTCAACAGAGGCCCACGTAACCCCTCCAGGCAAGATCTAACAAGCCAGGAAGGGCACGGGTCGAGGAGCAGGTGGTAGGTCTGGTTGCAGCCACAATCTTATCAACAGCATCTGCGTCCAGTGGCCGAAACCAGTCGAGGGTGGGCCCGGCAGAGGGCCACGGGGTCTCAAGTTCCCTTACTGTATCAACCGTGGCTGGGAGATCCCGGCAGAGGCTCAATATCTTGTCTGCAAAAAAGCTCTGAAAAGCACCGGCAGTAAGGGCCTGATCACAGTTTTTTGGGACAGTAGGGACCGTCGTCAAAGACTGAATTACTTTGAACAATTGGGCCGGGCGTGAGCTAGCAGACGCTATCGAGGCGGAGAAGTAGGCGCTTTTGGCCGCCTTGACAGCACGCTCATAAGCATCTTTGAAAAGCTTATAAGCTGATAATGAGGCTCCGTCACGGAGTTCCCTCCACACGCTCTCTAGCCGTCTCCTTTCCCGCTTCATATATGGACTATATATGGACTATTAAAGGACCTGTCCTCTTTTTATTGCATCAACCCCTGTTCAGAGATGCACCCAACTTTTGTAGCCCCTTACACAAGCACAGCCTTCATATCTCCATTGCAGGCCATGCACAAAAGGTCTGAAGACAGCCATCTTACAGACTTTAGCATTTACATTGCCAAAAAGCAAGCAGATCCCAATTTTTAATCCTTAAAAAATCCGTTTCCAGTACCAATCTACCTTATAATCCCTTTTTACTCACTCATGCTGAATTCCTGAGGAAAATGCCCAAGTCTCTAATATGGTCACTATTAGAGAAATATATTTGTGTATTTAGATGATAGGTTCTTGTTTCCAATGTGTTTCTCTGATTATTGTGATTTTATATTTATATTGTATTGTGTGTTTATTTTGTATTGCTTTTTTATTCGCCCAGAGCCAACTAGGATAGGTGATTAATAAATAAATAAATAAATAAATAAATAACATTATTTTCATTTTATTTTATTGATGTGTTATTTTATGTTGTATATTTGCTTTGCTTTGCTGTAATATTTTGGCTTGGCCTCATTTAAGCCACCCAGAGTACCCTTGGGGAGATGGTGGCAGGGTATAAATATATTATTATTATTATTAGTTTCGTAAGCCAAAAGCTATGTTATCAACAGGCGTTTCTGCTAGCTAGGTTAATTTTTCTTATCTGATGCTTCTGTCAAGTACATGTGCAATATACGTGCTTTTACAGGATTGTTTTACTGTTTTTCCTGCCATAATTCAAAAGTGGCAATGTCTTTTAAATATTTAAATCTTGTTTTGTTGCTGTGGTTACAGTGAGAGGACAGAAGGAACTAATGGAGGGACACCTCCATCTGCACGTAAGTGAGCGATTGTTTTCATCTCCTAACATGCCTTGAGACAGGGAAGAGAACTGATCTTGGGCTGATCCATGGAGTAGGAGAGCAAGGAGTGTTTATCCATGGAGTAGGTCCACATCCACCTACCCATTAACTTTATTCTCCCCATTCTTGCTGCCTTTTAGTAGTCCAGATGGTGGCGGCAACTATACCTATTCAGTGTATTTATGCGATTCTAATGCACATTTGTTTTTTTTGCCCAAATTACATTGCGAAAATTAAGGTGTGCATTAGATGTGTGTGATCTTAGTGCTCCGTGTGAAGGGCGAGGTTGTTTCCCTAAACCTCGTCTCCCCACCCCCAAGCAAGGAATAGCCTTGGAGATGTCACAGAGGACTACCTGTGTGGCCTAAAAGGATGGCTCTTACTTAAATCCTAGGGTTGGAAGGGATCCCAAGGGTCATCCAGTTCAATCTCCTGCCATGCAAGACACGCAATCAAAACATCCTCAACAGTTGGCCATTGAGCCTCTGCTTAAAAGCCTCCAGAGAAGGAAGAAGACTCCACCATGGCCTAAGGCAGCATATTCCATCGCTGAGCCGCTTGGCTCCCCTCTTCTCTCTGTCCATGTCTCTCCTTGGGCTTGAGAAAAGGCACTTTGTTTCTCTTTGGGGTTCCCAGCAAGGGAGACCAGGGGAACAATTGCCATGCTGTTGGGAGGCACTTTAAAGGCCATGGCTCAGTGGTATGGGATCCTGGGATTTGTAGTTTGGTGAGGTGCCAGCATTCCTTGGTAGAGAAGGTTAAAACCCTTGTAGAACTAATATTCCCACAACTCCATGGAATTGAACCATTAAAGTCATGCCAAACTGCTTTAATTCTACAGTGTGGGT
Organism: Anolis apletophallus; assembly: GCA_030556195.1. Lineage (NCBI taxonomy): Eukaryota > Metazoa > Chordata > Lepidosauria > Squamata > Anolidae > Anolis > Anolis apletophallus. The sequence continues at coordinate 112,751,473 of JARBWK010000008.1, forward strand.
GCACTCTGTGTTTTTCATTGGGCTTTTCAAGGGCTTTTCAGAAGCGGATCAGCACTCCTTGGCTGAAAAGGCTCAAGACCTTGTAAAACTACAGCTCCTGTGATTCCATATCATTGAGGCAAACAGTTAAGGTGGTGTAGATATCATGGGGCCCTTCCTTACAGCCCTATATCCAGAATATCAAGGCAGAAATCCCACATTATCTGAGTGTGGACTCCGGTAGCCTCAAGTAAATATGGTAATTTTTGCTCATCTTTGAGACAATAGTGGAGAAAGAGTGGACCGTTGACCTCATGGGCCATCCCAGGCCACTTTTGTACCCCTAGGTTTCCCCAGAACCCCGGGAAAAACAAGAAGAGTTAAACAAAATGGATTAACATGGTTGCCTCTTATGGAACATGAAGGGAAATTGCCCATTTTCCGCCATCTCTGGGCTGTTTTGGACCCAGGAGACATCTTTTATATAACAGGAAATAATCTGATCCAGGGGAGTTCAACATATGGAAGTAATGCTCTGCAGGCTCCCCAGGAGCATGGAAGGGCATTTGAGGACAATTTGGGGATTTCCAAAACTTTCTTCTGAGGTAGCAAAAGTCGCATCGCAGGCCAATGTGGTTCCCTTACCCTCAACAGTTGTCCATCTCTGGAAAAATGACAGGTAATAGTACCCTTTCTCCTATTTGACTTTCACTGCTGCCACACAGAGAATCAGCTCAGCTTGTGAGGGCTTTGCATTCATATTAAACTATGCATGACACAGCCAGCATTCAGACAAAAAACACTTATTCCTCTGCACAAACTCAGGTGGAATCTTGTTTTAATTGGATGTAGTTTACAGATTTGGCTGGGTAAGTCACTAAAAGGCAAAACTGCATGTCTAAATCAGCTCACAGCTAGGAGAAGAGAAAGGTGAAGAGATTACAAATTTAAAATTAATCTAGATGATATGAATTACATTTTTTTTCCTACTGCATCATGATATATGTTACCTGATTTATTTTGACAACTGACAGAGTCTGCACCTGCAGAATAATAGAATTATATGATCGCAAATCCAGAGGGGTTTATAATCAACATTATTAGCACAGGATGGGGTAGAAGGAGAAATTATGGATAAACATTTAAAGCATGGTTTTGCAGTGGCCATGAGGTCAGTATAGGCACCCCATTTCTTTGAATTACAGATATATATTTTTCATATAGAAAGAATAAATCCCACCCCAAACTTTTGGTTATCACTGAAACCTGCTCTTGGCCACAATTCTTTATGGATACAGAATGATTTTGTGCTAGTTGCTGGCATTGCTCTGATGAAAGCTTATAATGTACTTTGCACTGGTAACTTGAGTGTAAAAACCAGGTCTGATTTAGCATAGACATTTTTCAAATGATGTGCAATTTTGTATGACTAATATCTTTTTTAAAAAAAAATAAATCACAGTGGTTTGTAATTGGATTGTGATTTAGAGTGACTGGATCTTTGCTATTGTCTCTTTTCCAGCCCCCTGCAGAAGCAGTGGAGGGACCCCAGTTCCTGGCCCTCCTCCCCCATCGGCTACTGGTACTCCACAACCCACTGCCATCACCCGTCTGCACATGCAGCTCCATCTCCATGACTTACAGCAAAATGCCAGTGATCTCCGCAATCAGCTGCTGCAGCTGAAGAAGCTACAGGTATGCCAGGCCTGGATGGGTTCATGCTACCTTTCCATGAGTACATATAAAAGTTCAAAATATTATATTGAGTGTATTAGGGGGGAGATGGTGATTTTGTAAAGGGTGTGTTTTGTATCCTTAAATTATGCTTCCAACATTGATTCATGTTCAGATCTCAAAAGAAAATGGGGGAGGTTAGATATGATTTCTACTGCTCAGCGTGCTCCTGAATGACTTGCTGCGACTCTCCATGATTAACAAAA
>JARBWK010000008.1:112753491-112764042 GCA_030556195.1 Anolis apletophallus
GAGAGGGCTGCGCTGAGTGGCCGAAGCACACGCGGACTCGGCTGAGCAGGACGAATAGGAATTGAGCACACGGGCTGGTTCCGAGCCTCAGAACAAACTGCGGCAGAGGCTCGCAGCCATTGCCACCCCAACTCTCCTTCCCGAAGGGGTTCAGCCCCGCCCCCCAGGAGTGCACCCCGCACGTCCCTTCGGCTTTCCTGCTGTTGCCTTGGGGCCAGATTGGGAAGGAACCAAGCTGGGCTGTGGAGCTGCGCATCCCGGCCTCTACTCTGCAGCAAACCCGGAGCCCAGCCAGGAGAGCCCAGGAGATGAGGGGTTGCTTCCCTTCCCCAGCGCGGAGGGGCTAGGGGGCAGAAAGCCTCACCTCGAGCCTCCGGGAGCAGGGTCGGACGGGGGCAGCTCCCGCAGACTCCTCCTCCTCCCTCTCCTTCTCCTTGCTGCCAGAGGAAAAGGGCAGAAGAGTGCCCAGGAGCCAGGAAGCAGGAGGAGCTGCAGCCCGGCCAGGTAGCCCTTGGCACACAGAGGGAGTGAAGGAAGGAAGGGAAGGAGAGAGGAGGGAGGGAGGAAAGTTCTGGACGCCGAGGGCTCTCCCTGACTGCATCCAGGCTGGCTGGCATTGCTGCTTCGACCAGGAAAGCCTCATTTCTGCTGCCTAAAGTTTCCTGCTAGCCCCCACTGTAATTTCCCATGGTACACCTGATGATCTCTCACGGCACACTAGTGTTCCACGGCACACTGGTTGAAAATCACTGTGTTACGTATTACAAATGCATTGGCCTGCAGGATAGTCTTTTTGCAATCTTTTTGTGATTGGTCAATTAACCTAAGCAGTACCTAATCTATCCATATACAAGTTCACATGTGAAAGACATTGGATCCCAGTATATTCATATTTCCATGCTAAACTCACTTGTCCTCCCTGGGGTCTATTAATAATGATGCGGTGCCAGTTTCTCACTAACTATAATATGCAGATTTCCCTTCTAATACCCATCAGCTATAATGTTACATTCTTTATATATACGATTGGATAGGTGCTTATAAGTGGTCCTCAACCTGTAGTTCCCCAGATGTTTTGGCCTTCAACTCCCAGAAATCCTAACAGTTGGTAAACTGGCTGGGATTCTGGGAGTTGTAGGCCAAAACGCTGGGGACCCACAGGTTGAGGACCACTGATCTAAAGCATAAGAGATAATATTGTCAAGGTATAGCAACCAAAGGCAACAGTTTTCAACTTCCGGTGCGGCGGCCATGAAGGAAGGCATGGATTGCTAGGGCTCCCGAGCAACCACCCTGTCTCATCGGTTTGGAGGACTCAATGAGTCCCCCTCTCACCTCGGATTGAAGAAGTGAGTGACGCGAAGCCAGCAGGTCCCTCCGTGGCCCCGGGTATCCCCCCCCTCAAGGGAGGAGATCAGGTGGGTCCGGAGGTTCAAGACCGCGGCGAGCGGACTAAGAGCAGGGAAGCGGGGGAAACCCTGCAGTAACTTCCACGCGCCCACTAACCGCCATAAGAAAAGAAGATGAGAAAGGAGAGCAACCGTAAGTCTCCCCAAAGATAAATAAAAGCCTGAGTTCCAGTACCGGAGAGAACATCCCGGAAAGAACTGGGTCTAGATAAGACCCATAGAAAATAAAAAAAAGGAAAAAAGAGATGAAAGAGAGAGAGACTGAGTAACCCTATCGGTGGACTCAGCAACTCCTTTCCCAGCTGGAGAGAAAAGAGCCAAAAGGGATATTCGAAATCTGGGGGGCCAAAAGGAAGATTAAGGAGCTAAATTAAGAAATTAAGAAAACTGAAATATATTGGAAAATAAGGGAATTAAAGGGGGAATTTGGGACGTCGAAAGATGGTGAATTATTAGGGTATTGGAACTTCCACCTAAACACCCAAACATTAAGAAAACAAGATGGAACTGACCTTGAGAGCCGTTGTTTAGTCTGGAGACACCCCTTCTTGTAAACATCGAGAGCCGGAGGAGGCCGCACCTCCTCGAGGGCGGAGGCGGAGGCAGACTGAAGACTGAAGACCGGAAGTAAGACCGGAAACAAGGTGGGAGAAAGACGAGGCTGCACCAGCCTCAACCATAGAGAGGAGGTCGGAGGAGAGAGAGGACACAGGGGAGGGGAAAGTATTCAGACGGACCAGGAAGTAAAGGGCAGGAAACCGGAAATGAGGTAAAAGACACCATAGAACCAACAAATTACAGAAAATTATAGAAGACACCATCTCTCCCGTGCAAAGTAAAAGTAAAATAATCAGCTAGGACGAGAAGCAGACGAGAGGGACGGCAGCGGCGACGATCGGCGGCCAGGAGAGGCGGCGATCGGGGGCGACTGGATCCCGGGAAAGACAAGGACGGACGGGTGGCGGACGGAGAGCTGACGGGGCCGGCGGACCAGGAAGAGAAGCAGACGAGATCAGAGGAGTTGAGGACTGCTTGAGAAATAACAGTAAAGTGCCCAGAATATAAGAACTTATAAAGAATTTATACAGAGACAAGAGGGAAGAATCGGCTGTGGCTTTGGGGTGAGAAAAGACTGCGACTGGGGCCGAGACTAATTAGAATTGTTGTCTATGCTGGCTACACGGATTTAAGGGAATTGAAGTGTACTGTTGTTAATAATATATGGACTCCCAATTTCTTTCTTTCCTACAATTAATGAGATTGCAATAATTAACTGAGGGGAAAAGTGATTTCTAAAATAAGTTACTAAGAATATCTATATTAAGTAATAATTTAAAGAGAGGAAAAAAGGGGAAACAATTAATTTGAAATACTGGATAAATTTGGTAGGGGGTACTAGTTGAGGTATCCTCTCTGATTGATAGTGACTGGAAAATTACTCGACTGATTGATTGATAAATATAGAGAATTCGGGGGGACGTAAATAACGAATTGAAGATAAATTGTAACTGAGATGAATTAATTAAGATGGAATGTTGATAGTACTGTGTGAAGAAAGATATTCGTAACCAGCCCAATTCGCTTGTAAATTAGCACTATCAAGCAAAAAAGAGAGATGGCCGCATTTAAAGGAAGTACCAAAGACACTAAAGGACTGCCAAGAAGGGGCTCCTTCTCAGGCCAAGGACCAGAAGAGGGAGGTATTAAAGAAATGTTTAGGGAGATCCAAAGGGACATACAGAAGATATCGGTAAAACAGGACACACTCCAAACCCTGACAGAAAAGTTGGAAGTGCAACAGAGAGCCACGCAAGATGACATGAATACCATGAAAAAAGAACTAAAGGAGGAGTGGAGTGTAATGAAAAAAGAGATGAAGGAAACACATCAGGAGGTGAAACAGTTAAAAACAGACCAGTTGGCAATGGAAAAAACTCAGAAAAAAACTCAAAAGAAGGTGGAAGCGGTGGAGAAAAAGAGTTTCGGTATGGAGAAGACTCAAGAAAGGTTGGAGCATAGGGAAATGGAGCATTTACTTCGTTTCAGGAATATCCCAGAATCAGACGGAGAGGATATAAGAGCAACAATATTATTGTTAATCTCCAATCTGACAGAAACCCCAGAAAGGGAAGTAGATAGAGAGGTGGACAAAGTCTATCGTATCCAAACAAATTATGCAAAGAAGAATAAGACGGCACGTGATGTGATTGTCCACTTCATCAGGACAAGATATAGAGATGAGATATGGAGGAGAAGCAACACCAACCCCATTAACTACAAAGAAGTTAAAGTGCTGGTGCTCCGGGAGTTCCCTATAACAACATTAAACCGAAGAAGGAAATACTTCTTTTTAACAGCGGAATTAAAACGCTTAAACATCCGGTTTAGATGGGAGAGGATAGAGGGAATAATGGTGACATATAAAGACGAGAGACTCTGGCTCACCACCGAAGATAAGGCAAGAGAATTCTATCATAGACTAGAAAAGGAGAAAAAAATAAGAACACCTCAAAGCTCAGCCGAAAGGGACAAGCAGAACAAGCCTAAAAGGAAAAGATTCAACACCCCCGAGTATCAAGGGGCAGCGTCAGCTAATGTACCAACGCCCGACCCGACAGAAGAAGAAGAAGAAGAAGGAGAAGAAGAAGGAGAAGAAGAAGAGGAAGATGAAAAAATAGCAGAATCAATGACTAGTGATTGTAATGAGTAGTTTTGCACAGGAACTGAGGGTGTATTCCAACAATGTAAACGGACTTAACTCACCAAATAAACGGAAACAGATTTTTAAACAAATAAAGAATGGAAAATTTAATGTGGTGGCACTACAGGAGACACATATTAATCAAAAACATGTTTCGCACCTAACACACCCGAAATTGGGACAAGTATACTTCTCCTCAGCACCAGAAAAGAAAAGAGGAGTAGCTCTATATGTAGACTCAAATATAAAATCTGAATTCCTCTTCAGAGATGAAGATGGAAGAATAGTGGCAGTAAAGATTACAGTTGGAATAGAAACAATTTTGGTATGCAATATTTACGCCCCGAATGCTTCCAAAAAGAAATTCACAGAAACCCTGAGAGGAAAACTCATTAGTGAACATTGTGATCATTTAATAATTCTAGGAGACTTCAATGGAGTGATGGATAAGAAGAAAGATAAAACAAAGAGATCCAAAAAATTAACTGGAAATGACCAAAGCACACTACCAGATAACCTTATTAAACTTATGAAGGAATATGACTTGGAAGATACGTGGCGACTCCACAATGATAAAGTGAAAGACTATACCTTCTTTTCTGATCGGCATCAAAGCTGGTCAAGAATAGACATGATATGGACAACAAAATCTTTGACGACTAAAGTACAAGAGATTAAAATAAAACCTAGAGATCTATCAGACCATGGTGCGATAATAATGGTGATAAATCAGAGAAGAGGCATGCGGAAATGGAGACTAAACGAAAATTTGATGAAAGTAGAAGAAGATATTCAAAAATATAAGGAGAGAACTAAAGAATACTTCCAACACAACACCACGGAGGAAATAAGAATACAGACGGTTTGGGATGCCTATAAAGCAGTGATGAGAGGCCATCTAATACAACACAATTCAGCAAGGAATAAGCAAAGGAGACTAAAGCTAGTAAAGATCGAGGAAGAGCTCACTGCATTAGAGAATAGATTGAAACAAAATCCAGGAAATAAGAAGATAATAAAAAAATTGGGAATAATAAGGAGAGAGAAAAGCAATCTAGAAACTGAACAAATGGCAAAACAAATGAAATATATTAAGCAGAACTCCTTTGAAAATGCCAACAAAGTAGGGACATGGCTGGCAAGGAGATTAAGGAAGAAAAAGCAATCTCAACAAATTACAAGAATAAAAAAGGGTGAAGAACTCATCGTAGAGGATGAGAGAATAAAACAGGAATTCCTACTTTTTTATAAACAATTGTACAAAGAAGAGCAGGTCAAGGAGGAAGAAATAATGGAATATCTGGGATGACTAAAATTGGAGAAAATCACTGAGGAGCAACGTCAAAGACTCAACCAGGAGATAACAGTTGAAGAAATTAAAAAAGCAATTAAGAGCTTGAAAAATGATAAAGCACCAGGACCGGATGGCTATACAGCATGCTTCTATAAAACTATGCAGGAAGAAATAGTTATGGTACTAAAAGAGATAATGAACAAGGCACTTACTGAAAAAGAAGTTCCAGATACATGGAGAGTAGCGGACATAACAATGATACACAAGGAAGGGACAGACCCAGAAGATATCAAGAATTATCGTCCGATCTCACTCCTAAATACAGATTATAAGATATACACGACAATACTGGCAAACAGATTCAAAGAATTTTTAGTAGATTGGATTCAAGAAGACCAAAATGGATTTCTACCTAACAGATATATAAGAGACAATGTAAGAACAATTTTAAATGTGATTGAATACTACGAGATGAACCACCAAAAGGAATTGGCATTACTGTCAATAGACGCAGAGAAAGCGTTCGACAACCTTAATTGGAAATATTTTGAATTACTCATGAAGGAAATTGATATTGGATTTCAATTCCAGAATGCAGTTGCGGCAATCTATCAAGGTCAGAGGGCAAAGGTTTGGATAAACGGGAACGCAACTAAAGAATTTATGATAGAAAAAGGAACCAGGCAGGGATGCCCACTATCCCCGCTTATCTTCATATTTGCCTTAGAGACATTGTTAATGAAAATAAGGCAGAACAAAGAATTGAAAGGATTAAACATACAAAAGAAAGAGTTCAAGACAAGAGCTTTTGCTGATGACGTGATATGCATTGTGGAAAATCCAAGAGATAATATATCCAAATGGCTGACGAACATTGAGGAATATGGAAAATTGGCAGGGTTCAGGTTGAATAAGAAAAAGACTAAGATTATAACGAAAAATATCTCGAAATCTAATCAAATGCAAATACAAGAACTGACAGGCATCCAAGTGGTTAATAAATTTAAATATTTAGGAATTTGGATCACTGCAAGGAACTTGCATCTACTGAAAGATAACTATGTGGAACAATGGAAAAAAATGAAAGAAGAATTAGAACAATGGAAAAGACTCAATCTCTCCCTTTTGGGAAGAATTTCCGCTGTAAAGATGAATCTGCTGCCAAAAATGTTGTATTTATTTCAGAATCTGCCGATAATACGAAATATGAAGATTTTTAATGATTGGAGAAAGGACCTGACTAATTTTATATGGAAGAATAAGAAACCAAGAATTAAGTATAATATAATGACTACACATAAAGAAAAAGGAGGCTTTGGCCTACCTGATTTTAAATTATATTATGAAGCATGTGCTTTGGTATGGGTGAAAGACTGGGTGCTACTATCTAAAAGCTCAACACTAACCCTGGAAGGCTTTGACTTGCGAAAAGGATGGCACTCATACTTGTGGTATGAAGGGGCCAAAATTGAAAAAAACTTTGGGAACCATTTTATTAGATCCGCACTGCTGAAAATCTGGTTAAAATACAAAGATTATATGTATACTAAGACACCACTATGGTTGTCACCTCTAGAAGCCAATCAAAGAAGGTTACTAGGATGGACTGAGTGGCCAAAATACCAAGACATGTTGATGACAATAGGAGGAATAGTAACGATGAAGACACATGAAGATATTGCTAAAATACACCGTAATGTGTTATGGTTACATTACTTCCAAATGAGAGAAAGTTTCAATAAAGATAAGGTTAAAGGGTTTAGTGCTTCGGAAGGACCATGGGATAAAATTCTTAAGAATGAAAAGAAAAGTATATCTAAAATATATTCTATGCTTTTGGACTGGGCTACAGAGGAAGAAGTAATTAAACAATCTATGGTAAAATGGGCCCGAAACATTGGGAGACCCATCCAATTAAGGGAGTGGGAAAGGTTGTGGACAAAACAGCTTAAAATTACATACGCGACTGATTTAAAAGAAAATTGGTTAAAAATGATACACCGATGGTATATTACACCCAAGAAATTAAATATAATGTACAAAAATATAGACAACAAGTGTTGGAAATGTGATAAACAAGAAGGTACCTTTTTCCACATGTGGTGGACCTGCCCCAAAACTAATGAATATTGGAAACTTATTCACAAGGAATGTAAGAAAATTTTACAGGTGGACTTCCAAATGAAACCAGAGTTATACCTGCTAGGTATATGGGACAATGAAACATTTATTAATGAGAATACAGAAAAACTCTTTGTCTTCCTATCAACAGCTGCCCGGATAATATTTGCAAGAACTTGGAAAATGAATTCGTTACCAACAAAGGAGCAATGGATAGAAAAGATACTTGAGATTAAAGATATGGATGAACTTACATTTTGGCTGAGACAGAACAATGGTAAAGGAAACATTAGAACAGACTGGTTACAAGTTGCTGAGTACATCAAGATAAATGACTGAACTAGAGACTAAGATAAATAAGGTGATAAAAATGATTATCATGACTTACGATTAAGAGCATTCGAGATGTTCCTGATTAATAGATATGTTATAAATAATTTATGTTAATGGTATGGAACGAAGGCGGAAGTCAATTTGTGTTTTTAACCCCTCCCTTTTTTTATGTTTACTTCCCCAGATCCCCCATGTGTGTTTACCCCCCTTTATCCATCTGTTTGTGTAGAAAATATGAAACCTTTAATAAAACTCTTTTAAAAAAAAAAACAAAGGCAACAGTTTTCACCATGGCAGATCCTTCTGGAACATGGCCAAACAGCCCAGAAAACTCACAGCAACCCAGTGATTCTGGGCATGACAGCCTTTGACAACACATTGCAAATATGATTTCACTTTTAACAGCAGTCACATTGTACAGCTGTGGATATGGGTTCTGTGGTTACTTTGAAGATGGCTCGGAAACTGCAGTTGGTGCAAAGATTAGCAGCCAAGCCTAGTTATAGGGAGCACACAATGCCCCTACTAAAGCAGCTCAATTGGCTGCCGATAAGTTTCCGATCCCAATTCAAAGTTCAGGTGATTACCCATAAAGCCCTAAATGGTTCGGGTCCTGCCTTTTTTCGTGACTGCACAACCCCCTATGAACTGGGGTGGGCTCTAAGATCTGTCAGGGAGGCCCGACTCTTTGTCCCACCACTGTCACAAGCACAGTTGGTGGGGATGAGGGAGAGGGCCTTCTTGATGGTGGCCCCTCAGCTTTGGAATGTCATCCCCAGGAAGATTAGGCAGCCCCCATACTGTTCTCCTTCCACAGAGATTTGAAGACCTGACTGTTCAAAGAAGCTTTTGAAAACGCCTAGTCCCTAGCTGTTCTGTGCAATAATTACACAGCCTTCCACTCCATTCCATGCCCTCTTTCCATGGTTACAGCTCCGTACTGCTCCCATTCACTTGTCCTGTTGTTTACAGCCTGGCCACATTCACAGCAACTTACCACCATTGGTTGATGAGTGCAGTTTTATTGAATCTTAAGTTGTTATTTTATATTTCTATGTGTTTTACTCTATTGTATTTTGTGCTCTGTTTTAGGCTGTGTTTGTTTAAGCTGCCTCAAGTCCTTTCGGGAAGATGGAGGCAGGGTATAAGAATAAAGTTATTACTATTTGAAACACAACAAGATTAGTACACCGCAAACAAGATCACTCTGCTGGTTGTTGTATTGGATCACACGTCGGAAACTTCCCAAGTGTCTAGGACTGTGTGATTTATCAGCGAATAATGTGTACAGATCCCAGTAAGGTGGCCTTTTGCAGCTGACAGACGGTAATTTTGTCAGTGCCGATTGTGTTTAAGTGCAAGCCAAGGTTTTTAGGCACTGCACCCAGTGTGCCGATCACCACTGGGACCACCTTGACTGGCTTGTACCAGAGTCTTTGCAGTTCAATCTTTAAATCCTCGTATTGTGCCAGCTTTTCCAGTTGTTTCTCTTCAATTCTGCTGTCACCTGGGATTGCAACATGGACAATCCATACTTGGTTTTTAAACACGATTGTGACGTCAGGAGTATTGTGCTCCAAAACCCTGTCAATCTGAATTCGGACGTCCGAGAGTAGTTTGACGTGTTCATTTTCTGTAACTTTTTCAGGCTTGTGATCCCACCAGTTCGTTGTCACAGGTTATTATTATTATTATTATTATTATTATTTGGTATTACTGTATGGTTGTGTTTTCTGTTGCAAAAAATCATACTACTTTTGTTCTAGGATGAAGTCTTAATAGAAAAAAAGGACATTGGAATCATTTTCCATGGAATTTCTATCTGTATCTCAAAATTCTGGAGGTTTGATTGCTTTTCTTAAACTGTGCCCACCTACTTATATTTGCAGTTTCAAAGAAGAAAGGACCGGCAGGTAATTCTGCACAAATACACATGCAGCCGATAAACCCAAGCAAATCCTTTTTGTGCCCTGACCTGAGGTATGCCTTCCATTCCGTGAAATATCCATTACCTAAACTTTCAGTGTGTCCTCTGAGTGAAATGATCATTTTTGCAGATGAGTGACACTGATAGAAAAGGGCAGCTCAGAAATGACATGGCAGGATTTCCAAAGTTCAAAAGGATCTAAGGGAGATGATAGAATGCAAGCCATTCCCTTTTCTACGACTCAGCTCTATTCACTGCTTTTGAGCTTCCAACAAGCTGTCACTGTTAATTATCTCTGGAGCTAAGCAATTCAGAGGAAAATGCAAGTGTGCTCCACAGTTGGGGATGGCAAGATCAGATCACTGGCTATGGATGCGAAGCTGCCATCTGGCCTTTTGTTTGGTGCCAGATACTCCAAAATAATATCACACATCACCAAGAAGGATTTGTTTTGGTCACTGCTGCCAATGAGGATAAAAGCTAATAGAACAGGGAAAATAAATTTGGGCTGAGAAGATATTTACATGGTTTTTATTTGAGGTGGGAAGCCAATAAATTGCTTTCTCACAGATTGCAAAACAAAATGTACTGCAAAGAAAGGAAGGAAGGAAGGAAGGAAGGAAAATCTTACAGTTTTCTTCATATAATTCAGATCAGACTTTAAACTGTTATATATGATGGCGGGCACAGTATCCTTGAGAACAGGACTTCAAGTGTCAAGTAAATTTATTTCTTCTTCGAGAGCTCTGTGAATGCACACTTATGA